>CAUYPK010076812.1:0-18190 GCA_963574355.1 Loris lydekkerianus
AGAGAAATAATTTTTTTAGTCCAGTTTCCTCTTACGAACATGGACACTATTTCATTTGTTGTGTATTCTAAAATTCTTTTCCTTAAAAAAAAAGTTTTGAATTCTAGAAATGTTCACAAACTAATTATGCCCAAGTTTTCAATGAGCTCAACTAGGATTTCATCATCGCAGGAAACACAATTGCACCTCTTGTGGCTCATAACAGTAATGGTAGGCTTCTGCATCATTGCTTTGACAATCTGCCACTGATTCTTGTGGTCTTCATCTTGGTCTCAAAACACTTAAAAACAGCTGGCAATCTTGATGGAGAATTACATTCTCACTGTTGGTCCTTGAGCTTCTTAACATTGCAAACTATTGTCATAATGATGTGGCCATGCCCTTGGGCTTCAATCTGATACATCCACCACAGTCAAGGATTAGAGCCTCTTAGTGTGGTCCTGAAATATTTCTTAGAGTTCTAATCACCTCTGAAAACGAATGCTTCATTTTGAAATACAAGTAGCAACAGATACTTATAAACAATAAGGAGAAGAAAAATTAACACCAGCCACCAACCTGATAGTAGACACATGATTTTTTTATATGAATATTCTCTCAAATTTATACCTTGAGAATTGCCTCACTTAGCAAAAATACATGACATTATTATAGTTACAGTATTATAAAATAAAATTACATTAAAGAACTTAATATGAGGAAATGGAGTGAGGGAAATTTTTTTTAAAAAAACTAAAAAAGGAAATAATTTTAAGAAGACTGTGAAAAAAAATGGGGGAATACCCAATTTAGACAAGTAACACTGAAATCAAGAAGAAATGAGGAAAACTATTCTGTATGGTATAAGATTGTGGAAGATTATCGCACTCTGTTGAATTGAATTATAGCATTATAATACTAGTATAAAATCTGAGCATACCACAGTTGTATGATTCGGTAAAAAAGACCAATATGTGATTTCAAAACACGGGATATAACTTGTGGGCTATTGGTCATTTGGGGCTAGGTAGGGGGCCTGACTCTGTCAGAGATGGAAATAGCATATCATACATCTTCAAAAGATGAAATAAAATGCTAGTACTATTTTTGGAATTTGTTAGATTATTATTGTTTTTAAAAATCAGTAGTGATCACTTGGTCTCATTTTTCCATATATCCAGAAGCAAATCTATGTAGTATTAGTTGATTTTGCTAAAACACTGATGGTGGTAAATAAAGATAGTGACAATAACAAGCAAACGTCATAATCTTCATAAAATATTGGGTTAACAAAGATACAGTCACATTTCTTACAAAATAGCAGACTTTTCCCTTGACATCTGCTTTATGAATATTTTTCTTCTCAATTCTATAAGTGAATTTCCCACCATAGAGTCCCAGTAGTACTAATGCCATTCGAACAACTAAAGTAGGCTCATCAAATCAAGAGTGTACTCCCTTTAATAAAATCACTATAATTTCTAGCAAATTGACCAACCTGTGATTATTGGTACTGTAAACCACATGACTATTATTGTATGATTTAAAAAATGAACTGTTAAAGTATTTTTGCATTGTTACTAGAATTGAAATAATAAGAAAAGTTATACCCAAGAGAAGCAGAAATTATGTATTTAGTATTTCATGTGTCAAAAATTAGTAAACACAGATCATTCTTTTTAGATGTCTTGTTTTTCAATTAATACTAGAATATCATTGCGTTTCATACCTATTTTTCCATTTTAGGCACCTACCGGCACTTATTGTTCTAGAAAAACATATTATTGAATCTCTTTGTAGAGATGCTGATAAGAAATAGTAATGTATCAGAGAGAAAGTAGAGAGATTGAGGATCGCGGGCAGAGGGCTTCATCACCATAGACTATGTCCTGAATCCTACAAGAAAAACAGTAAATATGTATGTGAGTGGAAAAAGGACAACACAACTCAGGAAAGTGAACAGATTCTATGGACACTATGCACACAAGATTTCCATTTATTTTCTACAGCCCTTCATCAATTAGATGGCAAACGTCACAACCAAAGCGATTCTAGTGCAAGAATACAAAATCTGCCTTTCCTCTTCCAAGTCTCTGATGAAGAAAATGAGCACTGTTTCTGGACGTAGCTTTCCCAGCATCCACTCACAGTATTTCAAGAGATTAACCTTTAAATTAGAACAGCAATGATAAAACAAAATGAATTTTTCTATATCATTTATGCATCGATTTGTTAGCTTTCTATTTAAAAATTAGCCAACATTTGCAACTCATATAATCACCCTTGGACTCTTGTATCTTCTCCTAATGTTGTTTTTAGTTTTTACTCTCTGGGAACAAATATGTGAAAAAGACTTTCTCTATCTTGGTCTTGACATCCCAGATTTTATGCTCTTCTGCAAACGTGGAGCCAAAGATAGACAAAGATGGCTAGGTACCCTGCCTACTAAACAATATTGATCACACACAAATATTAATGTTCTCCAGTTCTTTTCCATAGAGTATACATTACAAATGGGCATCTGTTAAAAATATCCATGGATAGAATCAGATTGTTCCTTTTTTTTTTTTTTTCTCAATACTACTACCCTCAACCCACCCCATATGTCATTCCTCCCATCCTCCTCTTACTTAATCTTGCTTTAGCATCATCAATGACATCTTCACTACTGTATCTTCCAGTCAGTCTACAAACATCTTCAAGTGTACATTATCTTAAAAAGAGAAAAAGCGGGCTGGGCATGGTGACTCACACCTGTAATCCCAGCATTTGGGAGGCCAAGGCAGGTGGATGGCCTGAGCCCACCGGTTCAAGACTAGTCTGAGTCAGAGCAAGACCTCATCTCTAAAAATAGCTGGGCATTATGGCAGGCACCTGTAGTCCCAGCTACTTGGGAGGCTGAGACAAGAGAATCACGTGAGTCCAAGAGTTTGAGGTTGCCGTGAGCTGTGACTCTAAGGCACTCTACCAAGGGTGACAAAGTGAGACTCTGTCTTAAAAAATAAATAAATAAATAAATAAAAATAAATAGAGAGAGAAAGAGAAAGGCTTTATTTTGCTTTTTCTAATTAAACTCTCATTCTATTTCTTGAAAGGATAAAATGTATTTCAAAGCACACACCATATTATATTGAAATGATCCAATCCCAGACTGCAGCAAGGACTAGGCCCCATTGATCTCCAGATTTCCAGCATCTAGGACATTTCCTCATTTACAAATCAGGTGCCTGATAAATAATTGAAATCATTACCCACTTTTCTCTTATTATTTTAAATAATATGGCTTCTTCTTTCACAACTGTACTGGAGATCAGCCGATCAGACAGCCTTTTCTTGTCTCTCAGATGCTTCAACATGTTGGTAGCATTTAATACAAGAAAAGCCTGGGCTTTGTGCTCAAACAGACCTGACTTTGAATTACAACTCAGGTGTTTGCTACCTGACCCCCTTGTAGACATGACCCACCTTTCTGACCTTTAATTTCTTCCTTTATAAAATCAGGGTAAGTATATATCTCTAAAACAGTGCCTGGGGAGAGGAAATAACATTGTGTACATCTGTATCTAGATGTATAGTTGACACTTGGTGCACGTCAATGCTTCTCCCCTCCCTCCCCCCCGCCCTGCCTTCTCCCATTCATTGTCCATAATGCTGTGGTCTGTGACATTTCTCCTTCCTCAATGCTGTTCTCTTTCTTTGTAACTTTTTAGACTCCTCTTCCATTACCCCATTCTCTCATTAACATAGATTCTATTATTCTTCATTCTTCTTCTATTCTTCATATTCTCTCCTTTCATAATCCTCCATCCAGGCCAGGCACAGTGGCTCATGCCAGTAATCCTAGCATTCTGGGAAGCCAAGGGAGGTGGATTGCTTTAGCTCACAGGTTTGAGACAAGCTGGAGAAAGAGCAAGACCAAGACCTCATCTCTAAAAGTAGCCAGGCAGTATGACAGGCACCTGTAATCCCAGCTACTCAGGCAGCTGAGGCAAGAGGATAGCTTGAGCCCAAGAGTTTGAGGTTGCTGTGAGCTATGATGCCATGGCACTCTACCAAGGATGACAAAGTGAAAATCTGCAAAAAACAAAAATTAATAATCCTTTAAGTCCCTTATCCACCCTGAAATGGGGTCACATGTTCTTTTCTTGCTAATAAATTTGAGTTCTCTGTGGAAAGCTTTCTTCATTCATCTTTGGGCCCAGCATTCTGCCTGGCATATGGTAGGAACCAAATAAATTTTGGATAAACTGTTTTTTTCCTAACTTTTCAATTGAATTATTTCTCTCTTTTCTTGCAGAATGAAGATATTCAAATGTTGTTTTAAATATCCCCTGCAGCAGAAAGTTTTCATCCTGTTTTTAACCCTATGGGTGTTCTCCTTGTTGAAGCTTCTAAACGTGAAAAGACTCCTCTTTCCTCCAAGAGACATTTACCTGGTTGAGCACTCCTTAAGTACCTCACCTTTTGTAAGAAACAGGTACACTCATATTAAAGATGAAGTCAGGTATGAAGTTAACTGTTCTGGTATCTATGAACAGGAGCCTTTGGAGATTGGCAAGAGTCTGGAAATAAGAAGAAGAGACATCATTGACTTGGAGGATGATGATGTTGTGGCAATGACCAGTGATTGTGAGATTTATCAGACTCTAAGAAGGTATGCTCAAAAGCTTGTTTCGAGGGAGGAGAAAAGCTTCCCAATAGCCTATTCTTTGGTTGTTCACAAAGATGCAATTATGGTTGAAAGGCTGATCCATGCTATATACAACCAGCACAATATTTACTGCATCCATTATGACCGTAAGTCACCTGACCCCTTCAAAGTTGCCATGAACAATTTAGCTAAGTGCTTCTCCAATATTTTCATTGCTTCCAAATTAGAGGCTGTGGAATATGCTCACATTTCCAGACTCCAAGCTGATTTAAATTGTTTGTCAGACCTTCTTAAGTCTTCAGTTCAGTGGAAATACGTTATCAATCTGTGTGGGCAAGATTTCCCTCTAAAGTCAAATTTTGAATTAGTGTCAGAGTTGAAGAAACTCAAAGGAGCAAATATGTTAGAGACTGTGAAACCCCCTAACAGTAAAATGGAAAGATTCACTTATCACCACGAACTCCGACAGGTGCCTTATGAGTACATGAAGCTCCCCATCAGGACAAACATCTCCAAGGAGGCGCCCCCTCATAACATCGAGATATTTGTTGGCAGTGCTTATTTTGTTTTAAGTCAAGCATTTGTTAAATATATTTTCAACAACTCGCTCATCGAAGACTTTTTTGCCTGGTCGAAGGATACATACTCTCCTGATGAGCACTTTTGGGCTACCTTAATTCGAGTCCCAGGAATACCTGGGGAGATCTCCAGATCAGCCGAGGATGTGTCAGATCTACAGAGTAAGACCCGCCTTGTCAAATGGAATTACTATGAAGGCTTTTTCTATCCCAGTTGTACGGGCTCTCACCTCCGAAGTGTGTGTATTTATGGAGCCGCAGAATTAAGGTGGCTTATTAGAGATGGACATTGGTTTGCTAATAAATTTGATTCTAAAGTGGACCCTATCTTGATTAAATGCTTGGCGGAAAAGCTTGAAGAACAACAGAGAGAGTGGATTACTTTGTCTTCAGAAAAGTTATTTATGGACAGAAATCTCACAATCACATCATTATAGTAAAATTATAATGGAAATGAGAGTCCATCTGATAAATGGAGTCATATGGAATTGTATACTATCCCATGCCTCATACCATTTGAATGTAATCTTCTCGTAGTTTGAGAGGTGTCTAAAATTCCTTGCACAAGGGAAAGTGATCTAATCTTGATGATACTAGCTTCCAGTTGGTTTTGGATTTTTTGGGGGGTTTTTTGTCTGTTTTTGCTTGTAATCTCGGAAATATTGATTGAGCACCTAGCCGAATGACAGGCACTTTTTAAAAGACTGTGGCTGACCCTCATCACACGGCAACCTTAACACCTTTAAGTTTTCCATGTAACAATCAGGATTTATTCTACTGAAGAAAGTTTTGGAGTATGTGGTAATCATATAATCATATAAACCACCCATTTCAGAGTGGTGTTTAACTACAGTGACCAACACTCCACTTGGCTCTTAATTCGGCTTCCTGGACATTTCCTAACCATTAGAATTTTAGGAGGAGAGACTCCACTACCTCAGTAAAGCTCAAAGAATTGTCCAGTTTCTTGCTTGCCAAAGCATAATTTGCCTTTTGGTGCATTATATGTTGACTTCAGGATTGTGGAAACTGTCAGTAGAGCATATATGGCAAATGAAAGTTAGGGAAGTTGGTGGAGTACACAGGTGGGGTACACGATTTCAGGATTATGGAAACTGTCAGTGGGGCATATGAAAGTTAGGGAGGTTGGTGGAGTACATGGGTGGGGTGCACAGGTGAGAGGAACAAAGGGGTTTATTCAGCATTTTTAACATGTTGCGAAAGGATGTCAAGAATGGACTTTTAAAAAAAATTCAACTGTTTCTTTAAAACACATTTACTCACCTGGTGCCCTGGCTCATGCCTGTAATCCTAGCACTATGGGAGGCTGAGGTGAGAGGATAGCTTGAGGCCAAGAGTTTGAGACCAGCCTAGCAAGACCCCCAATCCCTACAAAAAAAAATAGAAAAATTAGCTGAGTCCCAGCTACTCACAGACTGAGGCAGGAGGATTGCTTGTGCACAGGAGTTTGATGTTGCCGCGAGCTATGATAATGCCACTGCACTCTAGCCCCAAGTGATAGAGTGAGACCTTGTCTCAAAAAAATAAAAATAAAATAAAATAAAAATAAACAGACAAATTAAAAATAAGAGCTGATTAATAATTCAAAGTGTTTTACCCCAGAACCTTAAATTCTCCTGGTTTATGCATTATCATAATAGGTGAGTTCCTTAACAGTAGAATACTGCCCATGGAATTCGTAAAATTTATTTTATGGAACTATCAAGCTAAGAGTCACTAAATTCTCTTGAAAAGGTTTTCTAAATAAATTATTATGGTAATTTCAAAGTTTTTCTTCTCCAGCAACTGTCCAAGTGGAATCCAAATTTAAAATGATAAAAGCTCTAAGTTCATCTCAGCCGTCTTCTCAGCTTAGTTCCAGAGAGAAAAAGCTAATTTTCCTAAGGACACAGCAAGAATAATCATGAATGATGTTTTATAGAACCCACCCTGGAGAAAATCTCCCAGTGAGCCAAATCTATACACAGTATATAGATTTTAATGTAATGGTGTGTGCTGGAGGGAAAGGGTCAGGGGCGGGGTCCTGAGAACAGGATCTAACATTTTTACCAGCCTCTTGGGAAACTGTAGAACTCATGTAAAACTCTATTAATGATCTTATGTTTCGATGACAGCCTCAGTAACTACTTAAAGATGTATAATAGTAATCAAGACCAAAATGAAGCTATTTGGAAGACTGAAGTCTTTAAATAATTTTTGTAATAACATTTCTGTGTTTTGCATGTGAAATGCACTTTGCTTGTTTTGAAGTTTGCAATCCTAACTGCCAAGTGGCACCACTTGTCTCTCTTTTCTTCTCTTGAGCTCACTTTTCTCTTTTTCTTTCACCCTCTTCAAATTATTATGCATTGTCTTTCAGAAAACAACTATTACCATGCCTCATTCTTACAAAAAAGAAAAAAGAGTAACCATGCATAGAGCTAAGTTCTGCAAAAGATCTGTAGATTCATTTAGGTATGTGACCAAGGATAAGCTAAGTCATTCTGGTTCTTATAAACTTTCATTTTCCTGGTCTTTGAAATGAGCACTTAGATGCCTATCCTGGCTTCCTCACAAGCTTTTTTGTGAGAATCAATTGAAATAGTATATGAAGTTGTTTGAAAAAAGGGACATACTTTGGAGATGGACCTGTGGTTGTGTATGTATAATGCAAAGGTCCAACCCCACTAAAAGACTTAGACATTTACCTTTTCTGAAAAAACTCAGAAGTATAAAAAGGGACCACAATCTCAGGAGCAAATTCTTTAACCAAATCCGGGTATAAGGAAACTTCTGTCGCCACATTTGGGATATCTTTTTAAACCAATAGGATTAGCAGGTTGTTTCAGCGACTTATATTGGGAATGGTGGCAGAAATCCTGCCATGCAGGATGAAATACACAAGGTCCTATTGAAATCTCAGTTTTTATGCCTTTGGTCATCAGAATAAATGTAAATGCTGAAAATTATCCACGCCCTGGTCCAGTCTCCTGTCTGGGGAGAAATTATTCTATTCTCAGTTTATTGAGACATTTCCCAAGTTGTTCATCACTTTAATGCCATATTCAAAGAAGGCATAGAAGGATGAAAAGGGGACAGTGCTTTCTGTCCCCCATTTATAACATTTCTCTGGACTCAGTTCGTAACATTTCAGGGAGTTTGTCACATCACACTCTTTTCCACACATTTCCCATATGCCTTCAAACCTGATTCTTCCCTAAAACCTTTTGCTATGATTCCCTCCCTGGAGTGGAGAATATTTTGTAGTCTGGGTTTTATAATTATTCTTGTATAGTATTTATTGAATCTAGACTCTAAGTTATTTGGACACGAGACCAGAACCTTGGAGTTTGGCAATTGTTGTATGGATAATATGAATTACTAAAGAGCTACCAAATACATCTACATTATGTAAACAATCTACTGTAACATTATACATATTTAAAAGACCAGTGTTGCTGCTATTTTTAATGTTTTGGTTATTTTAAATGAAATGTACATATTTAAATTTGAAGGTTTCTCTTGCCATCCACAATGTGAAGATACACGTACATATACAGAGACATATTTCACAGAAAACAAAAATGACAATCTACTTTGGAAATGTAAAGTGAATGTCCCCTTATATTTGTTGCCATTGTGTTTTTTTGTTAATGACGTAAAAGTTTTAATTTTTTTCATATATTTGTGTCAACTGATCTCATTCCCCTACTTTGTTTTCTTACCATTTTTGAAATATACTTCCTATTATGTAAATTCTAAATAGATTGGTGTTTTGTTTTTATATTTTTGCTGCTACTGGATGTTAATTCTCTGGTATTGCAAAATAAAATGTGCTCAAAAAAAAACTGAACTGATGAGCTTTCCTTGCTCTGGTTGCTCTGGTGCCTCACAGAGATTCTTTTCGTTTCTGGCACTTGCCTAATATTTGAAGAGCAGAGTTCATGTCACTGCAGTATAAGAGAAATTCAGCATGTATATTACACACATACACAGAACATAGGCACACATAATTTGACAAAGTCTCAGGGATCCTTCCAGGATTTCTCTGTCTTCAGCCTCCTTCAGGTTGGCTGCTACTCTAAGATTAAGAAAATATTCTTGTTTCCTTGATTACTTTATGGGAAGTCAGTTCTCAGGAGGGTAGGCTGAACTCTTTATCTCAGTTCCCTCAATCCCTGGAAAATCAAGACCCTTCTCTCTCTTTGAGGGGCTCCTGCTTTAGTTACAAGCTGTGGACAGATCAGGTCTGGCTCTACCACTGTCCTCCAGCTGTGCTGGTGGACAATTCCTGGCGAGGATAATACCTTTTCAGCTCTACCAAACTGAGTATTTTGCATCACTGACTCCCTCTGAGAATCCCCTAACCATGTTTTTTTCACCCTTTCTAAGTCTTTACCAATTGGCAGCCTACTGAGAATGCTGATATGCAGAGAGTCTGCACATGGGTCACGCTCACAAATCTCCATTCATCTCAAGGAGCAAGGCCATTTGGGGAATCTTTAACATAATACAAATTAACATTATACTCAACATATGGTTAATTCTAGTTCTTGCCAACCTGGATAACCATGCAAATCCACAGTAATTTCAGAAAAAGACATTTGTATTGGGGGCGTTGGCAGGCAGGCTATACCTAGCATCATTATTAAAGGCTGATGGGTTCAATTCCTATACAGCAAATTCCATAATGTTTTGTTCCCTTTGGTATCTACAAATCTACACCCAATGTTTCATGAAACTACTTATGAGGAAACTGTGGCAAAAAGGAATGAATAGCTGATTGTTAAGTTTGTTCCCAGTACTGGAAAAAAATATCCCTATGATGGTGCGTAGTGGCTTGGCTTTACTTCAGAGATAGATGATCAGTCAACCCGTGTTGGCTTATAAAAGCTACAGGAAGACCATTTCTCTCACCTTAGAGGCAGGCTTCACACAGAGCAGCAACGTCCAGAAGCACCTTTGAATCATGCAGGAGACAAATAGCCAGAAAAGGAAAAATTATGGTCAGTAACTCCAGTAAATTTATGTATTTTTTTTTGTTCTTGCTGTTGTTTCCAATAGAACAATAAAGGAAATTAAGCAGAAACCAGTTGGACGCAGGGGCTCATGCCTGTAATCCTAGCGCTCTGGGAGGCCGAGATGGGAGGATCAGTTGAGCTCAGGAGTTTGAGAGCAGCCTGAGCCCAAAGCAAGACCCTGTCTCTACTAAAAATAGAAAAACTAGCCAGGTGTTGTGGCAGGTGCCTGTAGTGGTACTCTGGAGGTCCTTGGGAGGCTGAGGCAAGAGGATCGCTTATGCCTGGAGAGTTTGAGGCTGCTATAGGTTTGGCTGATGCCACGGTACTCCAAGTCAGGGTAACAGAGTGAGACTCTGTCTAAAAACAAAAACAAAAAACAAAAGAAAAGAAAGAAAGAAGGGGGGTTTTGTTTCTAGTCCTTATCTAACATTGTTATTGTTATTAATTTTAAGTCTTTTTAATTTTGTGAAGGCAAAAAGTGGAAACCAAATAAACACGTATACATGTGTAGAGAAAATAAAAATAAATAAATAAAAAGAAGGAAAGAAGGAGAAACTATTTATATTTGTAATTCTTACATCCTGGCAAAACGATTACAATTTCCTGAATCCTCTTCTAGTCCACATACACATATTTTAAGTCTCTCCCTCCCCACCACCCCCCTGCCAATATGTTTATAATTACTTTGCCATGTTGCTACACGGTCTTTTTGGCTATGTAACATAGCACAACATACCATAATTCATTCACTCAGCCCTTCCTCTTTTTTTTTTTTTTTGCAGTTTTTGGCCAGGGCTGGGGTTGAACCTGCCACCTCTGGCATATGGGGCTGGTGCCTTACCACTTTAAGCCACAGGCGCCACCCAGCCCTTCCTTTATTATAAGCCATTTGGATCATAAGTTAAACTTCTTTCTTTTTTTTGCTGTCATAAATAACAGTGCTGTGAACAGGTTTGCGTGTATAGTTTCACCTTTCCTTCAATTGCTTCCTTGTGATGCATTTCCAAGGGAGGAATTACAATCCTGGTGAGAACGGATTTGTTTTAACTATTGCTTTTTATATGTTTGTTACAGATGACTCTCCCCAGGAATTGTAAAAGACACGTTGTTGGAGTTTATCAACCATAGACTCTACTTACATGAAATAAACTATATTTATTTATTTTGATAAATGCCTATTCTGATTCTTAAGGTAAGCAGACTTTTGCCTAAAGCAAGAGTACATAGCTTTTCCTCTAGCAGATCAAAAATGGCGTTTTAATGCATGGTGAGTAAAGAGCTATTTCAGAACAACATTCTCATGGACTGTGATGAATGACTCCATTCCAGGCAGAACCTAGAAGCTGTTGGTTCTTTCCAGTATCCATACTTCCTGGCTTCCTGGTTTTATTCTTGGCAACAACATGACCAACTGTTAATTCTTAACACCCCCCCACCACCACCACCCTTTCAACTAGGGATAGCCAATGAGTTGTAGGCAAAAGTCAGGGGGCAGAGGTTGCTTATGAGAATACATTAGGGAGTGGCTTACACAACTTGCCTTCGCTCCACCTCCCTTACTTATTCTTGCTGCCTGGAATGTTTGTAACAGCTGGAAGTTCAGCAGCCATTTTAAAACCATGAGGATGGAAGTTATGTGACAGGAATAAGGTAAAAATATGACCTTTGACCTTTCTAAGACTGTCTACCTCCAGCCTTCTTTTATGGAAGAAAAAACTCAGTATGTCATCTCAGGTCTCTATTTGTAAATACTAACAGCAGACATGGTACCTGATTTATATAGTGTTTGTCTAGGATAGTGGTTTGGGGGTTTTGGTGTGTGGGGGGGGTGTTTTTTGTTTGTTTGGTTGGTTTTTTTGAGACAGAGTCTTATTTTGTCACCCTTGGTAGAGTGCTGTGGTGTCACAGCTCATAGCAACCTCAGAGTCTTGGGCTCAAGCAATCCTCTTGCCCCAGCCTCCTGAGTAGCTGGGACTACAGGCACCTACCACAACATCCAGGTATTTTTAGAGACTGGGTCTTGCTCTTGATCAGGCTGGACCTGAACACCTGAACTCAAGCAATCCACATGCCTGGAGCACATCCCCGTCTACAGAGGTGATCAGGGCACCCAGGGTGGGCCAATTACAGTCCCTCTCAGCTGCTGCCACAGTGATTGGTGTACAGAGTGCGCACCTGACCTGAGTGGGGCCAATTAGGGTTCCTGGGACTTTTCAAACCTCCAGCTTGCTAGGATTATGGGTGTGAGCCATCCAGCCCAGCTTGACAGTAGTTTTCAAACTCTAGTCTGCATTAGAATCACCTAGAGAGCTTGTTGGAAGACAGATTTAATTTCTCATCATGGGGTGAGAGGGATTTGCTTTCCTAACAAGTTCCAGGCGAGGCTGATGCTGTTTTGGACCATGCTTCCAGAACCACTGTTAGAATATCTTCCCTGAAAATTATCTCAACATTGCAAACATTAGGCCAAGTTAGTACTTAGAAAACACCAAGTTTTGCGATAAACTTACATGTCTCTAGACCCTAAGACAGTGTGATCAGAAATACAGAAATATTTTATATGGTCTGTCTTCTGTGCTGTATGTACACTGTTGAAGAGGTGGCTACCTATAGTACATTTTTTTAATCATAACCAAAGTTGATACATTTCCTTAACTATAAGTCCTTCTAAAATTATTTAATCCACATCATTGTCTTATTTGGAACCATCTTATGAAATGTCATAAAAACAAATGAATTGAGGGGAGCATAATTAACCTAAAATTATAGGGGTAAAGTCTCAAGTTCAGACCTGCGTGTAAATCCGTAAAACAAGGATGTGCGCCAGTGAGACAGCTTCTACCCAACTGGGAAAAAAATTTCTATGGGAAAAGATTATGAAATGTAAGGAGAACAAAAGGTCGTGCAGCTGTAGCTCAGCTAGAGGCACTGTTTACATAGCCAGAATCATGTCAATATTATGATGATGTTAAATATCAATCTAATCAATATGATAATGCTTTCACCTACTGGGAACTTGAGGAGGATGGAAAGAATAAATATATGGGGTAGAGAGCGTGGACATTAACACCATCTCAGTGGTGGGACTCATTACATGACACCTGCTACTGAAAACCAAGCAGGGCAATAGAAAGATACCCTCAGATCTGTGTAAGTAAAACCAAACGAGCCAGTTCAGAGAGTAGAAACTACAGTAGCTGCCTCTGAGAACGGGCAAGAAGGAAAGAAGGACGAAATAAGAACTGCTGATTCTTTTTTTGCATCACATTCTTTACAATAAAAGCCTGGGAAACAAAAGAAACAAATAATTAAGTGGTAAAAGAAAAAGACATGATCTGTGCTCAATGACTGCTCGTAACCTAATAGTTAGTGCAAATAACCAGACACTTTATAAGGGTGGCTACAGTTTCAGTCTGCTCAGCCCTTCTTCCTCTGCAGACTGTTCAGGTAACGGAGCACATCCCCGTCTACAGAGGTGATCAGGGCACCCAGGGCGGGCCAATTACAGTCCCTCTCAGCTGCTGCCACAGGGATTGGTGTACGGAGTGGGCACCTGACCTGAGTGGGGCCAATTAGGGTTCCTGGGACTTTTCAAATTCTTGTCAGGAGGATAAAAATCTCTCCTTCCTCTCTGATCATGAAATGTAAGGATGTGGGTTTTACCAGCCCTCTACATCTCTGTGTCCAGACCCTATCACATGGGCAAGTGTGTATCAGTGAATCAATGTTCTGAAAGGAATAGAGAAGAAATAGAGAATGGCAGAGGGGATACTCAAGCTATTGAAGGCAGTCAATCCAATAGTCATCGCTGACACCACCTCCACTGTCCTTGGAGCTCCTCGGAGGCTCATTTCACAGACCAATCAAATCTCTCTTTGTTGGGTGTTTAAATAAGATTGAATTGGGTTTCTTTATTTTTCTTTATTTATTTATTTGAGAAAGAGTATCAAGCTGTCACCCTTGGTAGAGTGCTGTGGCATCACAGCTCACAGAAACCTCAAACCCTTGGGCTTAAGTGATTCTGTTGCCTCAGTCTACCAACGAGCTGGGACTACAGGCGGCCTTCACAGTGCCCGGCTATTTTTTTTTTTTTTTCTGCAGTTGTCAGTGTTGTTTAGCAGGCCTGGGCCAGGTTCAAACCTGCCAGCCTCAATGTATGCAGCCAGCACCCTACCCACTGAGCTATAGGCACCGCCTGAATTGGGTTTCTTTTTACTTGTCATAAAAACTAACTTGTAGTCATAATACAATTGACTGCCACACAAAACTTATGGAAAGTTTTAAGCAGATACACAAGTAGAGAGGATGGTATGGTGAACCCCCACATTCTCATCACTCAGCCTCACCATGATCAATTTCATCTGTCTACCCCTCCATCCCCTTTACCCCAAATATATTTTAAAAGAATCCTAGACATGTTATTTCACTTGTTAACAATAGATTGAACCACATGAAATTTTTAATAGGTCAAATTGTCAAGTACTGGCAAATATTATATGGCCTGAACTAATACTTCAATATGAATCTCTTAACTGTCCAAATCTCTTTTTACCATAACCAACAAGCAGGGCAGCACCTGTGGCTCAGTGGGTAGGGCGCCAGCCCCATATACCGAGGGTGGTGAATTCAAACCCAGCCCCGCCGAACTGCAACAACAAAAAAAATAACCAGGTGTTGTGCCAGGCACCTGTAGTCCCAGCTACTCAGGAGGCTGAGGCAGGAGAATTGCTTAAGCCCAGAAGTTGGAGGTGACTGTGAGCTGTGTGATGCTACAGCACTCTACCGAGGGCGATAAAACGAGACTCTGTCTCTACAAAAAAAATAATAATAACATAAGCACCAAACCATTATTATACCCAACAAAATTAATAATAATTCTCTAATATCTAACTCTGAGTCCATTTTCAAAAATTTCCAATTGTATCAGATACATCATATTCCGTGTTTAAAAGCAATTGAAATCCAAACAGGGTCCACACATTCATTTGGTGAAAATAACTTTTAAGTGTTCTCATGTACCACTGTCACTTAGACAGAACTCAGACAGTGAGGGTGAGCAATCCTTAATCAAAAAAATACCAGGAGAATCAGGTCTCAGGTCCTCATATTATTAAATATCCATGTATTAGTGTTTTATCCGTATGTATAGTCACACAGCGCCAAGCACTGCGCTCTTTGCTTCCCCTGTTTTCTGAATTTACCCTTATGAAGCGGTTGGTGGTTATCATGCTTATTTTGTAGATGAGAGAGGGCCCCATGGAGATTATCTGATATGCCAAAGGTCAGTGGCTAGTAAGTGGCAGAGCCAGGACTGGGACTCACAGCTTGTGGCTCCAAAGTCCACCCTCTCAGCCCTACGCTCTACGTGCACTTTATGCCCTGTTCCTGGTGAGCAATAACATCCCAGAGAAATTCCTATTAATATTTATTTCCATAAATGTCTGTCAGTTCAGGGTGCCATAACCAATAGATCATAGGCCACAGGGCTTAAACATTTATCTCACAGTTTGGTGAGAGCAACATGTAGTGAGAATAGACGGAGTCAGTCAGGCCAGGGCTGAGATGACACAGCTGGTCTGGTGGGCTTAGGTCTTATGTGACCTTTTCTTCCTGTCTCTCATTCTTGTTGTTTTGTAAATTTAGTTTTAACCTTAAGGTACATATGTCAGTAGTTTAGGGCAATTGATTTAGAGATTAATTTTTTTTTAATTTTGCAATAGAGTCTCACTTTGTCATTCTGAGTATTGTGGCATCATAACTCACAGCAACCTGAAACTCTTGGGTTCAAGTGATCCTCCTGCCTCAGCCTCCCAAGTAGCTGAGACTACAGGCATCTACCACAACACCCTGCTAGTTTTTCTATTTTTTAATGAAGACAGAGTCTCTTTCTTACTCAAGCTGGTCTTGAACTCCTGAACTCAAGCAACCCAAACCCCTATTTAACCTGCCAAAGTATGGGGATTACAGGCATAAGCCACCTCACCCAGCTAAGAGATTAACTTTTGAATTAAAATGTTGCTGCATGGATCATGGGTTATGATAATTATTGTTTATTATGGGTTATAGGTTATGTCAATTACCATTGTTTAAGCTAAGTGTTAATTACTGTTGTTTAAGGTAAGCATTATTATGGTTCTTACTTTTAACTTTTGTGTATAAAACTGGTTTGGGAAATGGGAGAATAGAATGGTTTTAGAGAGGCTACTTTCAGAATTGCTGGCCTTTTGAAAAAGTTTGGTGGACCTATCCCTAGCTCTGCATATTGGTTGACAGTGACTGGCAGATGAACCCTCTTTGTCCGGTAACATTTCCCCATCTTCCATTATTCTGAGCTCAAATGAGAGACGATACCCAGAAAAAGTAAGGTCTAAAAGGAGAGAGATCTTCTCAAGGAGACACCAAGGATTCACCTGCGAGGTCCTCCCTGTGGTGACTCAGCTCTTAGAATTTGTAGAAACTTAACTTCCTGGGACCTGGAAATTAACACTTGCTTCTGCTTTTGTAAAAGCCTGAGGTTCTGTAAAAGCTGGAGCCAGCTCCTCCAGCTTGATTCAAACTGACCAATGAGAAAGGTATCTGTGGGCTGGAACTTTTTGACTGGGGATAAAAAGGAGAAGACTGAGCCAGTTGGGGAGTGTGGCCATTTGGAGACTCTGAGTCTGTTGTGGCTCCACCAGGTAAAATAAAGCCCTTCCTCTTTTAATCACAGTGTTTGGATGTTCATTCCCTCCATTAGGCCTGATCTTCCTGCAACATGTCTGGTTCCCTGACTGAGAAGCAAGACCACCCAAAGAGCAAATGGGCTCAGTCACACTTGGTAGTTGCCACCAACCCTCTGGGAACCCATGCGGGCCCCAAACAACCTAGGCAATGTGAAACACTGAGCACTCCAGGGATGGGATTTTCACTTCCCTGTGTGGAGGCCTTGACTGGGTGGAGAAAGTATCCCCCTCAACAGGTCTTTGAGGAGTTAAACACCAGGGTTACTGGCATGCAGGAACTGGCACCTGCACTGAGAGACATCTGAGGCCAGGTAGAACCCATGAGGGCCACTACATTTCAGCAGAAGAGGAGTCTGATGTCAACCCTTGGGCATTAGATCCCCCATAGACCTGGTTAGAGGTGTAAGAAAAAGGGTGGGTGTGGTGTGACTGAGACAGACACCGAGGGTGGAGTACCGACTTCCCCTCACAGGGCAGAGGGGAGTGTTGGTTTCCAACCGCTGTACTGGAGAAAGTCTCATATGGCTAAGTGGCAGTTCGAGTGGGAAACTGAGGCTTCCCAGGTTAGGAAATGGGTTGGAATTGTGTATGTGTGAGTGCTTGCTGAGTGCTTACTGAGATGGGTAACAATAGGCAGTGCTCTGGCCCCCCCTTCACGAAATGATTGTGTGACTGCCCTGTACATATCCCCATTTTTACCCCATCTGTGATGTGTTTGTGATTTGTCTGAGGGAAGGAAATGGGAAGCACACAGGGGAAGCCCACCCCATTAGGAACTATGCTGACGTGTTTTAAGAAAGGGTTTATAGGAGACTATGTAGTAACTATGTCTCTGGGGAGATTGAGAACTTTGTGTGAGCAGGAATGATTCAAATGCCTTATTGTTCAGGGAATTATGGTACCTTTTGAGATAAAATTAGTTTTAAACCTGTTATTAAAGTTCAAATGTTTGGCTCGGCACCTGTGGCTCAAGCAGCCAAGGTGCCAGTCACATGCATCAGAGCTGGTGGGTTGGAATCCAGCCTGGGCCTTCCAAACAACAATGACGGCTGCAACTGAAAAATAGCCAGGTGTTGTGGTGGGCGCCTGTAGTCCCAGCTACCTGGGAGGCAGAGGCAGAGGCAGGAGAATCGCTTGAGGCCAGGAGTTGGAGGTTGCTATGAGCTGTGATGCCATAGCACTCTACCCAGGGCAACAGCTTGAGGCTCTGTCTCAAAAATAAATAAATAAATAAATAAA
>CAUYPK010076815.1:0-24335 GCA_963574355.1 Loris lydekkerianus
TAAGCCCACTGGAGACAGTGGACCATGCCCTAGCCCTCAGGTCTTGTTTCAGACCCAGCAAGCCACTGCTCAAGAGTTCTGTTGGAGTTAGGAGACCACGTCGTTGCCCTCAGGTCTCAATCCACACCTGGCAAGCCTCTGCTCACAGGCCTAGCAGGGGCTGGGGACAAGCCCTGTCTGCTGAACTCAATCCACATGAGGAAACCACTCTCCTGCTGTGGGTGCCTTTGGAGCTGGAGTTTCTGAACCCCATCCCACCAGACACAGCCTCAACCAAGGGTCAACATCATCACTGGCTGGGCATAGTCATAACCAGGGGACTGCTCCTCCTACCATTGATTGTCCCTTTCTTCCCACACCCTCTTTATTCACCTTAGTCACAGATTCTGCCTTGATGTTTGGCAGTCCATACTATGCTCAAATCTCTCAAGATAAGACCAAACACTCTGCACTCTGCAGGGGGCAGAACTTCAGACTGCCATGCGAGGGGGGGAAGGGTAGACTGGGAGTTGGACTTGTGGGGAAAAATATCTTTTCAAGAGGGAGGAGCAAGATGGCAGCCAAGTGACAGCTTCCTTGCAACTGGGTATGGTGAGACTGGGGAGAGAAGACTCCAGCCATCTCTGGCTAGTGGGATCTGCCCAGAAACATCCCTTTGGGTGACACAGGAGGTCAGTGAGAGACTTTTGGACCCCATGAGGAAGACAAAAGTAGTGGAGAAATGGCAAGTGGTTGCATATGTTCATTCGGTCTAATCCCACTGGCAGCTGTAAGTACAGCAGCAGTGAGACTGCAAACTGGAAATGCCTCACCTGTGAGCTGTTTTGTTTCTTTTGGACTTGACACTCAATTGAACTACCTTGGGAGAACTTGGGCGAGAGTACAGAGGACTTAAACCATTGTCTAGGGCTGCGGACTGAGTCGCTGAGCCAGACGGAGCTAATAGTGTTTGGCTGAGGGCCACACACAAAGCCATTGTGGAAGAACTGCCCCAGCAAGCTCCACCCTCAGAGTTGCAGAGTGAGGATCAGGTGGGAGACCTTGGGTAAGTAATCTAGTGACTGAGCAGCCTAAAGGTGGGGAATGAGACACCTTCCAGCCTTGGCCCTCAGGGGCATAGAGTGAGACCAGTTTTGTCACACTGGGTAAGTGGACAGCCACTTCAGAAGTGATCCCAGTGACAAGTGCTTTCCTGGGAAAGCTTCTGCTTAGCAAAGGTTAACAGATTAAAGTGCCTTTTAAGTGGGCTGAGGAGAGATTTAGGCTCTCCATCCTGCAGGGTTTGAGAAATCAGCAGAGGTCTCCAGTCTCTAGCTCATAAAGCCATGTCAGCATTGTAATTAACATCTCATACCCCAGAAGATCAGCTGTTGCTTAGACAATATTCAGCAAGATATATACAATGCTTAGTTTTACGTTTTGGGGGTTTTGTTTTTTTATTAATTTCAACATTTTAGATTTTTCTTTTTTTCTTTCTTTCCTTTCTTCATTTTTCTAGTTTAAATATAATTTTCCATTGTTGCCTTCTTTAACAATTAGAACTTCATTTTTCCTAGTGTTTCTACCCCTATTTTTTGGTTTCTCCCCCAATTTTATCCTGTAAAGATTTCTGTTTGCTTTTTTTGGCTTGATTTATAGCATTTTTATCTTTCCTCTCTACTTGGTAGAGGTGGGGTACTGTGTCTGAAACAGGCTGGCAAAGAGCTGCTGACCTCAAGGGAACCACCCAAACTGGCACCTCCAGAGGTTGGGGGTTTTTAAGGTTGGGTCAAACTACCCTACTGTACACCTATATTCCTCCTGTCTCCGTCTTTCTGTGCCTTTCTTCTTTTTGTCAATCTTGCCTTTTACTCACCACCTCTCCTTTCTCTTTTTTCTTTTCTTTTCTTTCTTTCTTTCTTTTTTTTTTTTTTTTTAATCTTTTAAAATCTTTTAAATCTTTTTTCCCTTCTTGCTCTTCAATCTTCTCATCCTTCTGGTCCTGTACCAAAAGGACTCATCAAAACCCTAGGCCAGAGGCACAGTAACTTAAAGAGAAAGAGGAATTGTAAGGAAAATTAGGGCAAAGAAACAGAGAAAAGAAAACTCTCATGAGGAAGAATTAGCAGAAAAATCCTGGCAACATGAAAAAACCAGTCCATAGCAACCCTCGCACCAAGGGACCATGAGATAGCTACTGCAGAGGATTCCACCTACAAAGAAATGTTAGAAATGACATAAGAGGAATTTAGAATACAGATGATGAAAACAATGAAGAAAATGATGGAAACAATGGAGGAAACTGCTGATAAAGTGGAAAATAACCAAAAGGAAATCCAAAAACAGAATTAAATAAGGGGGGAGCAATATGAAGAATATAGAAAGAATATAACAGAGCTGAAGGAATTGAAGCAGTCAATTAGGAAACTTAAAGATGCAATAGAAAGTATCAACAACAGATTATTCCACGCAGGAGAAAGAATCTTAGAGGTAGAGGACAAAGTGTCTTGAGATAACTCAGATAGTTAAAGAGGCAGAAAAGAAGAGAGACAAAGCAGAATGTTCACAGATTTATAGGACTTTATGTTGTTACAGTTTTTTGTTTGTTTGTTTGTTTTGGTCTGGGGCTGGATTTGAACCCACCAGTATATGGGGCCGGTACCCTACTCCTTGAGCCACAGGTGCCACTCTATGGGACTTTATGAAGTATTCAAACATACAAGTTATAGGTATCCCAGAATGGGAAGAAGAAAGCCCCAGGGAAACAGAAGCCATACTAGAGAATATTATAAATGAAAATTTCCCAAACATCACCAAAGATTCTGACACACTCCTTTCAGAGGAATATTGCACCCCAAGCCACCTCAACTCTAACAGAACTTCTCCAAGACACATTGTGATGAACCTGTCCAAAGACAAAAGAAAAGATTCTGCAAGCTGCCAGGAATAAGTGCCAGTTGACCTACAGGGGAAAATCCATCAGGGTGACTGCAGACTTCTCTAATGACACTTTAAAGCAAGAAGGCAATGGTCATCTACCTTTAATCTACTTAAACAGAACAATTTCCAGCCCAGAATTCTATATCCTGCTAAGCTAAAATTAACAAAGAAATCAAAACATTGAGGAAATTTACCACAACAAGACCAGCTATACTGGAAATACTTCAACCTGTTCTACACACTGACCATCACAATGGATCAACAGCAAAGTAAGAACTCATAAATTAAAGGACAGAACCTAACTTCCACAATGATGCAAAAGATAAAACAAAGCAATGGACTCTCACAAAATAAGATGAATGGAACACTACCACAGTTAGCAATTATCTTAATAAATGTTTAATGGCTTGAATTCCCCACTGAAGAGGCATAGACTGGCTGACTGGATTAAAAAACACAAGCCGTCCATTTGCTGTCTGCAGGAAACACACCTAGCTTCAAAAGACAAATTAAAACTCCAAGTTAAGGATAAGAAGACAATTTTTTCAGGCAAAAGGAATTCAGAAGAAAAGAGGAATTGCAATCTTATTTTCAGATACATGTGGATTTAAAGCAACTAAAGTCAAAAAAGATAAAGATGGTCACATTATATTGGGCAAGGGAAAAATACAACAAGAAGATTTTTCAATTCTAAATATTTATGCACCCAACTTAAATGTTCCCAGATTCTTGAAAGAGACCTTATTCAGTCTGCGCTATATGATATAACATGATAATAACAGGGGACTTTAACACTCCTCTTTCAGAGCTGGACAGATCCTCTAAACAGAAATTAAACAAAGATATGAAGGACTTAAATGAGACCCTAGAACAACTGTGCTTGATAAACACACATAGAATACTCCATCCCAGAGATAAAGAATATACATTCTTCTCATCACCCCATGGAACATTTTCCAAAATTGATCATATCCTTGGACACAAAACAAACCTCAACAGAATCAAAAGAATTGAAATTTTACAAATGGGACTTCATTAAACTGAAAAGCTTCCGTACAGCTAAGGAGACAACAACCAAAGCAAATAGACAACCTACACAATGGAAAATAATTTGAATCAGACAAAAATTTGATAACTAGGATCTATAGAGAACTCAAATTAATCCACATGAAAAAAGCAAACAACCCCATATATCAATGGGCAAGAGACATGAATAGAACCTTCTCTAAAGAAGACAGATGAACAGCTAACAAACATATGAAGAAATGCTCATCATCCCAAATTATTAGAGAAATGCAAATCTAAACCACCCTGAGATACCATCTAACCCCAGCAAGAATGGCCCACATCACAAAAATCTCAAAACTGCAGATGCTGCCGTGGATGTGGAGAGAAGGGAACACTTTTACACTGCTGGTAGGACTGCAAACTAATATAACCTTTTGGAAGGAAGTATGGAGAAACCTCAAAAAACTCAAGCTAGACCTCCCATTTGATCCTGCAATCCCATTACTGGGCATCTACCCAGAAGGAAAAAAATCCCTTTATCTTAAGGACACTTGCACTAGACTGTTTATTGCAGCTCAATTTACAATCGCCAAAATGTGGAAACAGCCTAAATGTCTCCCAACCCAGGAATGGATTAACAAGCTGTGGTATAGGTACACCATGGAATACTCTTCAGCCATTAAAAAAAAGAGACTTACAGCCTTTGTATTAACCTGGATGGAAGTGGAACACATTATTCTTAGTAAAGCATCTCAAGAATGGAGAAGCACGAATCCTATGTACTCAATTTTGATATGAGGACAATTAATGACAATTAATGACATGGTGGGGGTGGGGGAAGGGGAGTGCAGAGAGAGAAAGAAGGAGGGAGGGGTGGGGGAAAGGAAGAATAGAGAGAGGGAAGGAGGGGGTGGGTTCTGTGTGTACCACACCTTTTGGGAGCAAGACGCAATTGTAAGAGGGATTTTACCTAACAAATGCAATCTGTGTAACCTGGTTTCTTGTACCCTTAATGAATCCCCAACAATAAAAAAAAGAAAAGAAAAATAAAATATCTGTTCAATTTTATGCCTGGAGGGGTGGTGTGTAGGTTCATAAGTGGGTCCTCCCTGGAGAAAGAGACCTGGTGTTTAGCAGCTCTTCCCAGCGATTGTTTGCAGTTAGCCTGCAGTCTCCTGCTTGGGGGAGGAGTCTCCCATCCTCTGGTCGGTAGGTTTTGCACCTGTACTTTGTTTTTTTTGAATGCTCTTCCTTGGAGTTAGAGCTTGCTGAACTTCTTTCTTGGCTCAGCTCCCCACCTTTGGTTTCACAGAGTCCAATTCTGTTCAGTTTTTCTCCCTCTGCTCAGGAGCCTCTGCTGAAGGTTGCTACCAGTGGGCCATCTTCCCAGAATTCTGCCTGTGTTTTTTTGTTGTTCATTTTCTTAACAATGAATTATGAAAGTACTTGATGTATCCTATAAACAAATCTTCGGTATTGTAAATATTTTCTCCCTTTCTGGGGCTTCCCTATTTGCTTTCATAATGGTCTCTTATAAAGAGCAGAAATTAAAAAAACTTGATAAAATTAATTCATCATTTTTTCTTTCAGTTAATGCTTTTATTTGTTGTATCTGAGAAATCTATGCCTACTCCAAGATTGCAAAGATTTTCTTCTATTTTTTTCCTAGGGGAAGAGAGAGAGAGAGATTTTACATTTAGGTCTAAGATTGATTTCAAATTACTTTTTGTATCTGACTTTAGGCAAGGGTTGAGGTTTATTTATTTATTGCATATGATATTCGGTTATTCTTGCACCATTTGTTGGAGTGACTATCCTTTCCCCATCAAATTACTTTGGCATCTTCATGAAAATCAGCTGACCATACATGTGTCAGCCAACTTCTGCTTTCTCTGTTTCATGCCTTTGGCTTATATGTTCATCCTTATGCTAATCATGCTCTCTCCTGATTACTACAGCTTTATAGGGAGTCTGGCAATCTCTGTCATTCAATTGGAGTATTTAAACCATTACATTTAATAAAATTATAGAATTTTATGATTTGTTTTGCTCCTTTTTCTCCTCTTTTCCGGCCTTCTTTTGGATTACTTGAACATTTCTTTATAATTCCATTTTATCTATACTTGCTTTATAAGCTGTACTTCTCTGGTCTATTTTCTAATAATTGCTTTGGGATCTATAATATACATCATCATTACTTTATCACAGTCTTCCTTTAAACAATATCATACCTCTTCATGTCTTGTGTATCTTTTAAGAATACGTTTCTGTTTCTCTCTCTTCATGTGCTATTGTTGTTATAAACCCCACAATCCACAGTTACTATATTTGCTTTACATAATTATCTTTCAAAGAAGGTTAAAAGTCTAAAAAATTGTTTATATTTACCTATATATGATATATGTATTTACCATTTCAGACGTTTTCCAGTGCTTTGTGTCATTTATTTCTGCCCGAGACACTTCCTTTAACATTTCCTATCATGTATGTCTGATGACAACAGATTCTCTCAGCTTCTGCTTGTATGTAATCATCTTCATTTTTCACTCATTTTCATTGGTTACCTAATTCTATAATGACATTTCCCTTCAGTACTTTAAATACGTCTTATGATTTGCTTAGTTCCTGAAGTCTATAGTTATCATTAGGCTTGTTTCTCTGCACATGATCTTTTCTGTCTCAACTTTTTCTCAATCACTGATTTTTAGGAATTTGATTATGTTGTGTCCTGGTGTGTTTTCTTTGTGTTTATCCTGCTTGGAATTCATCAGGCCTCATAGATCTGAGCTTACAGTTTTCAACAGGTTTCAAAATTTTCTACCATTATTTCTGAAATGTTTTTTCTGCTACCATTTAGTTCACCAATTCTCCTCCTAAGAGTCTAATCACAAGTATGTCAGATTATTAAAACTTTGTTTTTTTGTTTTCTTCATTCTTTTGTGTGCTGTTTTGGACACTTTTTATTGCTTCATCTTCAAGTTCTTTAATATTTTCTTCTGCAGTGTTTTATCTGCTTTTGATTCCAGGAAGTAAATTTTAAGTTCAGATATTGTATTTTTCAGCTCTAGAAGTTCTTTTTTAAGAATTTTTTTTTCACCTTTTCTCATTATGCTTATGTTTTCCTTTAAATACTAGAACTTATTTATAATAGTTGTTTAAAAATCTTTGCTAATTTCATTATCTCATAATTTCTGGGTATGTTTCTATTGACTGATTATTTCCTGGTAAAAGACTCTATTTTCATTTTTCTTGCATGTCTACCAATTTTTTGGTTGGATGCTGAACAGTGTGAATTTTGTAGTGTTGAATGTAGGAGTTTTATTGTCTTCCTTTAAAGCAGTGGTTCTCAACCTTCCTAATGCCGCAAGCCTTTAATTCAGGCTTGTGACCCCCATCCATAAAATTATTTTTGTTGCTACTTCATAACTGTAATTTTGCTACTGAATCATAATGTAAATATCTGATATACACGATGGTCTTAGGCAACCCCTGTGAAAGGGTCGTTTGACCCCCACAGGTTGAGAACCACTGCTTTAAAGAGTGTTGAGCTTTATTCTGGAAGGCAGCAAAGTTACCTGTGGTTCAATCTTTACTATTTTGACGCTTATTTTTAAGCTTTATTATATTGGATATAGAGTAGCCTCTACCTTACTATCGGAAATTTACTGAATCGCTCACCTCTGGTCCGTGTTTGGTGGAAGCCTGAAAAATGCCCAGCACCATGAGACTTCCTGAAATGGTTTAACTCATAGCTTCCCAGCCACCCGTCCTTGTGGAGTTAGTAGTAGTCAACGAAGACTCAAGGACACTTAATTAAATTTTTGGAGTCCTGTTTCTCCTAGCTCTTTCCTCTCGGTAACTCAGCCACATGGCTGCCTCTGCCTCCCGTTTGCATCTTTCCCTCCATTTGGTGAGATTGCTGTGCTCTTCCTGGGATCCTTCTCCTTGCTCTGTGGTCCAGGATGACTACAGACAAAAATCTGGAGTGATCATAGGGCTTACCTAATTGTTTTTCATCTTCTTTTCATCTTCATGTCTTTCCAAGCCTATTAACCAATGAAGAACAGAATAATGTCATGTTTTGTCCAGTTTTCTAGTTGTTCAAGGCAGTAGGATAAATCCAATCCCTGTTATTGCATCACAAGCAGAAACAGAAGTCCTGTTCAATGGTTTTATTAGGCGGAGACAGGCATGTGTACAGGTAGTGCAACCCAGAGACTGGACAGAAAAGGGGCTCCTGGTGTAAAGGATAGTGGAAACCAAGAAGGGGAGTGGGGGGAGGAGGTGGGACAAAAACTTATCAGGTACAATATACACTATTCTGGTAAAAGCCACACCAAAGGCCTTGACTTCAGCATTACACAATTCATCCATGTAAAAAGAACACTTATACTTCCAATATTCTGAAACACAAATTATTTAAAAAAAAAATTCTCACTATGTCGCCGTGGGTAGAGTGCCATGACATCATAGCTTACAACCATGTCAAACTCTTGGCTTAAGCGATTCTCTTGCCTCAGCCTCCCAAGTAGCTGGGACTACAGGCGCCTGCCACAACGCCCGGCTTATTTTTAAGTTGTAGTTGTTGTCATTGTTGTTTGGCATGCCCGGGCTGGATTCAAACCTGCCAGCTCTCTGGTGTATGTGGCTGGTGCCCTAGCCACCGAGCTACAGTCACCAAGCCAATTTTAAAAATTTTTAAAAAGAGTCTGTTATCTCAGTACCAGGAGGCAGTATATTATTATATAATAATTAAGAACACTGGTTTGGGGCTAGGCAGGTGTGTTTAAATCTTAGCTCTGTCAGCTGTGTGACCTTGAGGCAACAAGCTATTTATTCTCACTGTACTGTTTGCTCATCTTTGAAATGAGAATGAGGGCCTACCTTATTGGATTGTCTTGGGGCAAAGTTAGGTATGCTCCCAAAGGAGACTTTCTACCACCTGATCAACATATAATGGGATTTTACTGTAATTATCATGAACACTTTGGGGCTCAAAAATGCTAGGCAGTTACATGCCATTGATGAAGTCAAAAGCAAAACCAACACCAGTGTGAGGATGGTTGAGACAGGTATGGTTTAATTTGAAAACATCATGTAACACTTTATCTGCCATGCTTTGTTTTTGTCCCTATTATTTTCTACAATGTGTACTGCATCATTTACTATTCAAAATAAAGCAGTGTGATTTAACTCACTTTGCAGTAAGTCGTTTCCAAAAAATTGTTCATCTTAACCTTTATCTCCTACTAGCACATGCCAAGTGCTCCATCTTTCTTAAATACAGGAGGCTGCAGTTTGCAGATGAAGAAAGCATGCTCAGTGAAGTCCTGACTTGTCCAGTATTGCATTTTTCTCAAGAGAGAATACCAGGTCTAGACTGTCCTAACTAGTAAGAAGCTTCTGACAGTTAGAACTGATCAATAATTAAATCCAGTCATCTACGAGTCTCCCTTATTTAAGAAAGTGTGTTCTTAACCACTGAACATACTAGAACAGTGGTTCTCAACCTTCCTCCTGTGGTCGCAATCCACAGGTTGAGGACCGCTGTAGTAGAACAAAAGCCAGAAAACATTTTTTAAATGGTATTTCCTAACCTTTGAGGGAAGCATGACCAGTTGCTCTCTGAAAGCCTTTGCTAAGGTGAGATCCCATTTTGACCCTAAAGAGTTCCTGCTCTACTCTAAGCAGTACATTGCTAGCAACTTCACATCTTTTAATAGAAAGTTAATTTAAGCTAATGTAAGAGACACTTCCTGGAATGAAGGCAGTATCAGGAAACAGGGCTTTAAATGCTGTTAATCTATGTAGCTAAGCAAAGCACAATCTCTGTGGGCTAAAGACAAATGAAAGGGCAGTTTACTGATAGTTATCCCCTTCTTTCAGGGAGGCCGGGGATGGGTTCCATTAACAAGCTTGTATATGTGCACATGGCTCCCCTACAGTGTGTCTTTAAATGCTGAAGACATTAAAGCAAAGCATCAAACTGCTAGATATTATCAGAAACATTTTTATTTAAATTCAGACAATAGAAAGGTATCACAGAAATAAATTACAGAAACTCAGAACAACAGAATGCAACTTGCAAAATTTATTAGTGTATAAGAAGGGGAAAAAAGACATTCCTGATTTTACCAAGTGATTTGTTAGTCCTTAATAGAATAATTTATCAATTCAGCAAAGTATACCCCTTGCTGGTATTGTTTTGAACAGACAGTAGTTTTAACAATTTATTTAATCTACTAAATTGGTGTCTACCAAAACCTTCCATAGTGAACTAGTCAAGGCAGCATTTCCCCAGCATTTTTTCAGCAACTGAAAAAAATCACTGGAAAGATGGGAACAAACCAAACACTTCATACAGAATAGATGTAACCTGGATTTCAGGCCACAGATTGGTATTTGAAGATCTGTAGAAAATGGGCCATCGTAAGTCAGGACACCGCCCCCACCACCACCACCACCACCACCTACACAGTGTGCTCACCCATCCACCCACACTGCACATCATCCTGGGGCACACATGCCAGCAGAAGCCCTGGACTAAAAAACAAGATGACCTGGGCCCTGGAGCCCTGGTCTACGCTGAGCCCTTTCTGAATCCTGGGTGGATGGGGCAGGAGGTTTAAGGTAAAGAATGTAAAAAATTTTTTGAACTTTGGCAAGTAAGTACACAAATGACTCTTGATTGTCACTTTAATAAGGAAGTATCATTCTACCTCTTGAAAAGATATTTTTGTGTCTTATTTGACCTCCCTATCAAACACTTAGAGGGCACATACCTATAAAATAGAGTGGGACTAAAACCTCTGTCCTGTAATAATGGTTAGTTTATCATTTTTCACCTTCTTTATTTAAAAAGTTTATAAAATGTATATCATTGACAAGTAACCCTAAGATGTTGGTGGTAATGAAGATTTGGGAACATTAGTTTTTTTTAAAAATTGGCCTCTATGTATTTAATTCCTTTATAATAAATTATATATCAGACCTCTGATAAAACATTAGCTAATGCAAATTTTATTACTAAATACCTTGTGAAGGTATTAAAATCAGTAATGAGCGAAGAAGTGTGAATGATTTTTTTTTCTAAAATGCTATCATTAGCTATTTATTCACATTTGTCTTATAAACTCTAAGTTTAAAAAAGAAAAGACCGAAGAATAAACAATGCTATATCATTCCAAGAACTCACTGTCTTACTTGAGGTTAAGAAACAGATATTTTTATGCCCACAATAATTTTGCTATCAATAGCACGTAATTATTCCATTCCAAAGGGTAATAAAAAACATTTAAAGACCAGATACAAGATCTAAAATTAGAATCAAATCTTAAGAATAAATTACTGTTCATCATGTTAGAATAAAAGGAATTTTAAACACCATTGAGTAGTGAATTCACCATTTTGGCTATTTTGAGGGAAATAGAAAGGGATAAATTAGTGAAACATATTTAAAAATAAAAATATATGACTCTCTGCAGTTCCCTTTCTGGTTACAGAAAGAATCTTTCATAGATCAATAGGAATAAATTAAAGATCTGTCCAAACCTCCACCATGAAGTAGAGCTATCTTATAAGTCTGGAGGACTCTTAAGAGTTATAAATTATTGTGGATACATTTAGCCCCTAAGTAAAGTTGCCATAACTCTGCCTTCACATTGCTTGGGAGTAGAAGTAGGCACAAAAAAAGCAGGCAGGCTCACTGTGTCTACTGAAAGAGGTATAATCAATAACTTGCACTCTTCCTAATAGGGTAGTGGAATGCTTCTGCTTCATCTGTTCTAACAGATGATAGCACCTATAAAACCTACATTTGGATGAATGTCAGGAAGCAACCAACAGTAGTTACCAAAGCACCTACTGCGTGCCTACAACTAGTCTTGTGCTATAGAGAAATATAAAGATTAGGAGATACGTATGAGTCTTGCCTCCAAAAGCATTTACCATGGCTAAAATGTGCTTTTTATTTTTTTTTTTTTTAATTAAAAATTCTAATTTCTAAGAAATGAAACACATGTACTATGTTCACATTAACCTAAAGTCCCTTTTCAGGTCTGAATCCTTTCTAAGAAAGACAGGTTAATTTGGGCTTTGTTATAATTGGCAGATATTGCTGATTTAAAAAAAACTACTCTCACAAAAACTTCAGTAATAAAGTGATTAGTAGCCACTGAAACTCATTCTGCAAATTACACTACACTTCTTGGGGAAAAGGCATTACATAATGCTAAATAATACCATCTAAGTGAGGAAAACAGCTTTAAACACTCAGTCCTTGTTTGGTTTCACATGTCAAAGCTTAGATTTCCTAAACTAAGTCTTACTTAAACTAATTATAGCTTACAAATACTTTATAATTCTACTGGACTTAATTTTGAACATAATATTATTAAGTACTGCCCAACCATTTCTGATAAGATAATTATAGCATTTTATTTTGGAAATTTGTGGAAATTCTAATTAATTGAAGATTATGGGAATCAATCCCATCTGTGGACTGCATACCACAGACCCTCCCTCTGAGGTACAGCCTTCAGCAACAGACCAGCCCTCTGAGGTGTAGCCTTCAGCACAGAAGGGCGAACTCAGGGAAAACATCCGTACTATAGGATTCTGTGTCCTACATATAGAAAGATTTTTATAGCCCCTGGAAGATCTCACTTCTAGTTGCCATTAAATAAATGCAAATGATACTTTTCTCAAGCAAGCGGTCATTCAGCAAGCCTTCAATGTCACATGCCTGCAGAAATATGTACTAAGGGGTAGGAGTAAATATACCTCTTATTTCTAAGGGCCAATGGCTCTTATATTGAATGGTTGGCCACTGTGCCCACACATGCTGTGATTTAATGTAGACTGTGGCATTTTTAACCTTCTATCAATATCCAACCTGTATTAAATGGGCAGAGAAGTCAGATCTTGAAGGGACATTACAAATCTATATAGCTGTAAGGTAGGAAAGTCCTGTGTCTTTCTGACACACAACTATTTAAGGAAATTGCTAACTTGATGGGTTTAATATTCATTAAAACAATAGCTCAAGCAATTCTACTGTTGTGTCCTCAACGTACATGGTCTCTGAAATTTCATATTGCTAAACCACACAAACCATATAATGTTATTTTCTAATTTGTACAATTTGATGCACCCTTATGAGAGCATAATGATTATGTTCATAAAAGTTATAAAGCAATTACACATTTACAAACACTATAAAAATAACTCACTCCTTACATCATATCTGTGATCAATAGAAATTAACATAATTTCATATATAAGGAGATACTGAGATAAGCTGCCTAGAAATCAATTTGGAACAAAAATATGAATTCATCGTCTTTAAATTTCCAGCCCTTGTAAGTTCCCCATCCCTCTCTTTCTCTAATTAATTTCAGCAAAATTAAAGTTCATACAGGATTTCTGTACTACTCAGCTATTCTCCTACTCTTAAAATAAGTAGGACTAGGAAGGAATACTATTATTAAAGTCCCATGGCAAATTAAAAAACTAATAGAAACCTAGGCAGATATCATTTCACAATTAGGCTGTTTTGGGTGCAGCCTGTTTCTAGGGAGTGGAACAGTCAGTTGGGAAACACAGAGGATCCATACAGACACAGACTCAATTGTTGAAAAAGAGTTTGAAATCGGCTTGGCACCTGTGGCTCAGTGAGTGGGGCACTGGCCACATATACCAAAGCTGGAGGGTTTGAGCCTCGCCCGGGGCCTGCTGAACAACAATGACAACAGCAACCAAAACAAACAAAAAAGTGGCTGGGCATTGTGGCCAGCGCCTGTAGTCCCGGCTACTCGGGAGGCTGAGGCAGGAAAATCGCTTAAGCACAGGAGTTTGAGGTTGCTGTGAGCTGTGATGCCACAGCACTCTACCCAAAGCAACATAATGAGACTCTGTCTCAAAAAAAAAAGGGGGAAAAAGAAAAGAGAGTTTGAAATCACTGCAACATTTGATTAGTTTTCAAAGTTCAGATCCTAACTAAGATATGAGAAAGTTGCTTCATCTAAATTATTATGATCTTCTAGGCATTCCAATTCAACACCCTGATAAATCCCACTCTATTCAACATAAAAATAAACAGGCATAAAACTTCTATTGCAAACCAGTATAGTTAAGTTACATCTCAACTGATGAGCCTATCCAGACTCTTTTAAGATACAAGTTATTTCTGTTATCTCTAAATGTGTAGCTTCTAAGAAAAGGGTCATAAACTTACTTTTCTGGAATAGTGTAAATCAAATTACATGAATTCTAAAAATACCAATTCACCTTAAGAAAGACTTATTTGTTGAGGGGAAAATGGCTATTCAATTTTTGTGAGAAAACAGGAAAAAATAAGAATATAGAAATTTATCTATGTTGATAGGATATGTTATCACAATAAAAAATCTGCATGATAAACAAAAATCATTATTTTAAACATAAATATTTTTATATAAAATATAATGCCAAATTTGAAACTAAGTCCAAACTTTCTTGTAAAATAGCCTCTAGGGCACTAGCTGATATAACAGGAACTCAAGAACACTTAATAAACAAATACTAATTACATAATTTTCATTAATGACGTTTAAACCTTACTTTCCAATCTTTTAACATCTCTTTCAATAATAAAAACATCTCCTGTCAAGAATTTAGATTCTATTTTGATCTTTAACAAACCAAATTATCTTTTTTGTATGTTTAAAATGTAAACAGCATTATTTGATACAACATAATTACAAACTACATGAATAAATGAATTGCTAAAATTTCAATTATTAAAATTCAGCAATTTAACTGATATTATCTTGACAAAAGAGTAACTTATACTTTGAAATATACATATTTTTCTGTCAATTAAATCCATTTTATTGACTTTTCAATTAACTACAGTTAGTTTGGACAGTAATCAGAAAATACTTTTTATGGAGGCTGGCTTTAAATTGCACTTTTTAACCCAAAAATGTTTTCCAGAGCCATTTCAGAGAAATGTAAGTAAAGTATAAAAACTAAGACTTTACATTCCCTTGAGTCCTTCCACTTAGAATACAATAACCTTCTTAAGTGGGAAGAATTCTTATTCACTTAATTACAGCACTGTTTTAGTGCAGAACAAGATCAAGAAAAGGCAAAAGGAAGTGAACAGAAAGGATTGCATTATTAATAAACCATTTGCTATCTGAATGTTAGGTTCCCACAGAAACATTTTGCTGTATATTTTAAAAATCACTTCCCAAGTATAGCTATTTCATCTCAGGACAGTTTTTTATTACCTATTTTCATTATATTTTATAATAAAATACTCCTTTTCAAGTTTCTTTCTTGGGTTATTACCAGAAAACATTTCCTATGCCTCCAGTTCAAGATCAGTGTAATACTTGTTTCAGTTATAAATTAATATGTGTATATATATAACACATTTATATACTGCAATAAATACACAAGGATGAATACAAGTTATTTCCATAAAATACAATTTCTAATCAATTTAGGAGACTTCCAAAATATTAGAAAATTAAATACTTAAAACACAAGGTAATAATCCATTCTGTTATAGAACATCAGTCAGGTGAGATCTGAAAGAGATTTTTTATTGGTAGCCAAATACAGTTGACTTTGTAATCTCTGTGTTTTCTTGCTATTTAAGAAAAAATATAGAACCTAGACATTTAAAACATTATCAATGTAATAATCATTACAGACTTTCACTGGATCTTTTCAAAATTTCATTAAAAATTATCAAAGTCATGATGAACACAATTATTGCAGCTACGTCATTGAAAAGTAGTATAAATTATGCTGCCAAAGACAAAAACACTGAAATACATAAACATCATAATGTAACACAGCAGTAACTCATAACTATTTCATATGAAAAATTAAATTTAAAAAGTTATGTTGGAGAACTTGGGAATTTTTTACTTTAGCAAAACATTCTACTTATGTATCTCCAACTTCTATGATACAGTATACGATAAAATACTTCTAAAAGATAAGACATTCAATGCTTCATTTACACAAATAATATTGCCAGTACTAATAAAGTGATGCCCTTAAACATGAACTGCTCTGCTAATTGTGATTTTAAAATGTTTTCTTTACTTCGTTTTACATTTTAATCAGCAATTAGCATTACATATTAATCAGTTCTGTGCTGACAAATAAGAGGGGTCCTAGTCAAAATACTGTTTCTCAAAAGTAATGTACATCATATTGCTTGAAACTAAACAACCATATAAAAGTGGCAATAATTTATCTAAACATTGATTATGAAAGACCACTGGTATATATTCAGGCAGAGTGTTGAGTTCATGATGATTTATTTACAATAAATATGTAATGGAAATGAACATGATACGTTTTTATGTCAATTCCTACAGTCTCTTAAAGTTATAAAAATATTATATAAAATACCACAGGTTTTAGAGGCTATAATTTCATGTGGTTCTGATACTAGCAGCTGAAACGTATTTATAATTTAAAAATAAATAAACTATAGAGGTAAACCAGTTACAAAACAGCAGAGGACTGCAACAGTCACAAGAGTGAAAAGAATTGCTTAATTACACAATAGCTAACAAAATGGTGAAGCAGTTGGATCAAAAGTTTTAAAAACCTCTTTCAGAGACTTATCATCTGTTTCTCTACTGGAATCACTATCTGGTGTTGGGCTCACCTGTCCTGGCTGCCTTGACTGCCTGGGATCACTATACTGGGGTCTAATTAAGCCTGTTAACGCCTGAATAGGAAGACTGTGCACTGCTGGGACCTGAACCTTACCAGAACTCCTGAGAAGATCTGCCTGCGTGTCAGCTGGCCCATCAACAGTGACTTCCATGTTTGGAGTGGTTTTCTGTGGCAGGATTGTTTCTTCAGGAGAAGGCTCATTTTTGTCACTATTTTTTAAACTAATACTTTTTTTCTGGTTCTCTGCATTTTCTCCTAAAGAAACTGTGGCAAGCTCTGATATAGATGATGAACTATGATCCCTAGGGTCATACAAACTAATACCACCAAGAACTGAGCTTGAAGTTCCCAGTGGAAGGCCAGCTGAAGATAAGAGTTTAGGGACATATGGGGGCAGAGCCCCAGGACCAGAGTTGCTAGCTCCTGCCCCCGAGGACTGTGATGAACCAGGGTTTGATCTGGCTAACTGAGGGGTAGCCTTTGATGTATGTGAATCCTTCATAACCATTTGGTGAGACTCTGTATTAGGTTGTCTGTGAAGCCTAGGGTCAAAATTTTTTTGCAGCCTAGGATCTCCTAATTTACTTCCTGAACTATGTAGGTCTCCAAACTGTTCTAGGTAGGCTTCTCTGTTTGTTGTGTTAATTTTGGCTTTAGCTGCTAATTTTGGATCAATAGCCACTGTATGTTGATGAAGCTCACTTTTTGTATTCCATAACCTATTAAGCCTCTGGTCAGCTATAAGTGGGGGCAGAGGTAAATTGATTGAAGATACTGGATCAGGTTTAGGTAAAGGTACTGGAAGTAAGTCTTCTGGAGCCCACACAATGTGTTTTGCAAAATTAGGTTTGGTTAGGATAATGTCCATTTTAATGTGACTGAACTGTCTCAGTTGTGACCTTGGATCCTGGAGCATTATACCAGGTGGAGCATCCAAAGGTATTATAAAAGCTTTTTCTCTCAGTTCTCTTTCTGTATCTTCATCATCATCATCTCCTCTTTTGTGTTTCGCATTAGTTCCAGCATTTGTGTGATGTAAATCAAACTTTGCCCCACCAACAGAAGAGCCTACATGACTACTTCCATTCCCTCTTAATTTCCTGGGATCCCATGCAAGTCTAAGATCCAGAGGAGCAGACTCAGAAGGTTTTTTAATGTCATGCCTTGGGATAGTCCTAAGTCTAGGGTCAACCACTTGATTTCCTTTACTTTTCTCTTTAGCAAGTCTTGGATCAGTAGGAGTGCCGAGTTCTGTAGAAGGTTGTTGCTGACTTCGTAAAGATTCTGTTTGTCTCTGTAACGTTTTCAGTATTGACTTGACGCTGCTTCCTTCTTCTTCTTCACTACTGGAATACCAGTTAACTGTATCATCTAAATGCAGACAAAAACTTATTATAAAGAATGAAGTATTTATATTTGGCCTTAATTATTAAGATTAAAAAGTGCATACTGTGTATTTCTAAAGTAAGTGTAGTCTAACTTCAAGAAAATGCATGACAGAAATGCCAGGTTTTAATACTGGAACAAGATGTGGTATGACAATTACCAATTCAATCATTATACTCAATAAAGGAAGAGGCAGAATATTAGAATAAGTGTAAGGTCCTTCCAGTGAGAGAAAAATCAGGACCTTTCATTCCAAAAGAAATTGAGATGTGTGTGTGGTACGTATGACAGCAGTGAAGGAGAAGGAAAAGTACAGTTGGAAAGGCACATTCTAAAATGGTTTTGGAATCTTCAACTCAAGCATTCTTTAAACTTCACAACTCTGGATTTATCAAGAGGGATGGAGAGAAAACAAAACACTATAAATGATGATTAAGGGCACAATGGAAACTGAGTAAACGAGGAACAGGATAGAGACTTCTCATTCACACTTTATGATAATTTTAGATGTTTGACCCATGTGAGTTTATCAACTATTCAAAAATTAAATTTAAAAATAACAAAATAACTTCCTAAAATTTATGCACTCTTAACTTAATAAAGACACTTTTGGCCTTACTCCTAAAGTCTATTTAACTCTAGTGTGTTAAATACAATTTCAAGAAGCATACCTATCAGGTATCTTCTGTCTAGCAGACTAGAGGGAATTAACAGATTCAGGAGGGTGATTTTCTCTTTTCCATTAAAATACATACAACTTGGCTCTAATTGATCACAAAGTATCTACTTTTCACGTTCTTGCCAGAACACAGAATACAGATATATATTGTGTATGTGTGTGTCTATTCATCTTAGAACATCTTAGAGAAATAGAACATCCTAGATATTCTTATTTTTACCCCATTTCACTGCTCATGAATGTGTTTCTACTACATGAACTTTAGTGTTACAGGTTTAGTTAGAATACATCAGTACTTATAAAACAAGCTTTGGAATTTAGGGTGGAATGTGGTTTAAAACAGCATATAGCATATCAAATGGCAAAAAGTTTTAACAGATATGAGTCTGAAAAAACTACTTCTAGACACTAGATCTCTTTTGTTCTCTTCGCTATCAAGGAATCCTTGATCTAGACTTGGGATTATTTTTGTCTGCTGCAGCTGTATTAAATATTTTTCTATAATAATTTTGTTTCCTATAGTATTTGTTGCTTCTATACTTATTTTATTTTCATTTCAATATATTTTATAAACATTCTTAAGTCCTTTTTAAAATAAGAGCAAATATAGTAACAGAAGGAAAACAGAAGAGCAGAGATAGGTCAATGGAAAATAGATATTAGAAAATGATAGTTAAAGCTTTTTATCAAAGGACAGATGAGATTCAGAAAAGCATTAACATTTACAAAAATGAACACAAACAAAAAATCCTAACTGTTAAAGATTATTTCTTTAAATGGTCCCTCATCTAAAAAAAAAAGATCATTTCTATATATAGAACAAATGATCTTCACAGAACATCACCAACATATAATATTATAATATAAAACTTTATATTATCTAGAAGCTTTAATTTTCTTTTTAATGAAAATGTAAAATCTGTAAGGCTTTACAGAAAGATTAGCTTTAAAGTGGATGTTTTTTAAAATTAAATTTTGGAAACCTTCCGCAAAAGAGCAGAAAGAGAGGAAGTCCACAACTTAATAGGACATCTTAAACAACTGGAAAAGGAAGAACATTCCAACCCCAAATTCAGCAGAAGAAAAGAAATAACCAAAATTAGAGCAGAATTAAATGAAATCGAAAACAAAAGAATTATTCAAAAGGTCAATGTATCAGAAAGTTGGTTTTTGAAAAGTTTAACAAAATTGATAAACCTTTGGCTAGCCTAACCAAAAATAGAAAATTAAAATCCCTAATATCATCAATTAGTAATGACAAAGGCAAAATAACAACAGACACCTCAGAAATTCAAAGAATTCTTAATATTACAAAAAACTCTATTCTCAGAAATATGAAAATCTGAAAGAAAATGACCAATACTTGGAAGCACACCACCTTCCTAGACTTGGCCAGAAAGAATTGGAAATGTTGAACAGACCTTTATCAAGTATTGAAATAGCATCAACTATACAAACTCTCCCAAAAAAGAAGAGTCTGGGATCAGATGGCTTTGCATCAGAATTCTACCAAACCTTTAAAGAGGAACTAGTACCTATATTACTTAACCTTTTCCAAAGCATAGAAAAAGAAGGAATACTTCCCAACACATTCTATGAAGCAAATATCACCCTGATCCCCAAACCAGGAAAAGACCCAACAAGAAAAGAAAATATCTTTAATGAATATAGATGCAAAAATATTTAATATAAGATCATAGCAAACAGAATTCAGCAACACATCAAACAAATTACACACCATAACCAAGTAGGTTTTATGCCAGGGTCTCAAGGATGGTTCAATATATGTAAATCTATAAATACAATACATCACATAAACAAAATAAAAAAGACCATATGATTCAATGGATGCAGAAAAAGCTTTTGATAATATCCAGCATCCTTTTATGATCAGAACACTTAAGAAAATGGGTATAGAAGGGACATTTCTTAAACTGATAGAGGTCATCTACAGCAAACCCACAGCCAATATCATATTGAATAGAGTAAAACTGAAAATATTTCCACTTACAGCAGGAACCAGGCAAGGTTGCCCATTGTCTTCACTGCTTCCATTAACATTGTAAAGGAAGTCTTAGTCATTGCAATTAGGCAAGAGAAGGCGATCAAGGGTATCCAAATAGGATCAGAGGAGATTAAATTTTCACTCTTCACAGATGGTATGATTGTATATCTGGAAAACCCCAGGGACTTAACTACAAAACTCTTAGAAGTGATCGAGAAAACAGCAGCATCTCAGGATACAAAATCAATACTAACATATCAGTAGCCTTTCTATATACCAACAATAGTCAAGCTGAAAATATACTCAAGGACTCTATTCCTTTTACAGTAGTGCCAAAGAAGATGAAATATCTGGGAGTTTACCTAAGAAAGGATGTGAAAGACCTCTATAAAGAGAACTATGAAACTCTGAGAAAAGAAATAGCTGAAGATGTTAACATATGGAAAAACATACCATGCTCTTGGCTGGGAAGAATCAACATTATTAAAATGTCCATACCACCCAAAGCAATATACATATTTAATGAAATCCCTATTAAAGCACCACTGTCATACTATAAAGATCTGGAAAAAATAATATTCCATTTTATATGGAATCAGAAAAAACCTCGATAGCCAACACATTGAAATAAAAATTAATCAGGAGGAATCACTCTACCAGTCTTCAGACTATATTATAAATCTATAGTGATCAAAACAGCATGGTCCTGGCACAGAAACAGGGAGGTAGATGTATGGAACAGAATAGAGAATCAAGAGATGAACCCAGATACTTATTGTCATTTGATCTTTGATAAGCCTATCAAAAACATAAACTAGGGGAAATATTCCCTATTTAACAAATGTTACTGGGTGAACAGGCTGGCAACCTATAGAAGACTGAAACTGGACCCACACATTTCACCTTTAACAAAAATTGATTCTCACTGGATAAAAGATTTAAACTTAAGACATGAAACTATAAAAATACTAGAAGAGAGTGCAGGGAAAACACTTGAAAAAATCAGCATGGGAGAATATTTTATAAGGCGGACCTCCTGGGCAATTGAAGCAACACTAAAAATACATTACTGGGACCTAATCAAACTAAAAAGCTTCTGCACAGCCAAGAACATAGTACATAATGCAAGCAGACAGCCCTCAGAATGGGAGATTATGAAGGTTATGTCTCTGACAAAGGTCTGATAACCAGAATCCACAGAGAACTCAAATGTATGAGCAAGAAAAGAACAAGCAATCCCATCTCAGTGTGGGCAAGAGATTTGAATAGAAACTTCTCTGAAGAAGATAGGCCGATGGTCTACAGACACATGAAAAAATGCTCATCATCCTTCATCATCAGAGAAATGCAAATCAAACCCACCTTAAGATATCATCTAACTCCAGTAAGATTAGCCCACATCACAAAATCCCCAAACTATAGATGTTGGTATGGATGTGGAGAAAAAGGACCACTTCTGCACCACTGGTGGGAATGCAAACTAATATGTTCTTTTTGGAAAGATGTTTGGAGATCACTTAGGGATCTAAAAATAGACCTACAGTTCGATCTTGCAATTCCTCTATGAGGTATATATCCAGAAGACCCCAAATTACTTTACATCAAAGATATTTGCACCAGGATATTTAATGCAGCCCAATTCATAATTGCTAAGTTATAGAAGATACCCTAGTGCCCATTGACCCATGAATGAATTAATAAATTGTGGTATATGTACATCATGGAATATTATGCAGCCTTAAAAAGATGGAGACTTTTATGTTTACATGAATGGAGTTGGAACATATTCTTCTTAGTAAAGTATCTCAAGAATAGAAGAAAAAGTATCCAATGTACTCAGCTCTATATTGGTATGAAACCAATATATAATCACCCACACTTCCATATGAAAGTTATAACCCAACTATAGCCCAAGATGATGGGGAAAGAGGAAGGAGAAAGGAGGGGAGTGGGAAGGATGGGTGAAGGGAGGGTAACTGGTCAGACTTCACATATGGAGCATTTTACAAGGGTACATGTCAAATTTACTAAGTGTAGAGTATAAATGTCTTAACACAATAATTAAAGTGTGATGAAGGCTATGTTAACCAGTTTGTTGTAAGTATTTCAAATTATATATAAAACCAGCACACTGTACCCCATGAATGCATTATTGTACACAGCTATGATTAAATAAAAAAAAAATAAATAAAGGGATTTAAAGAAGTACATTTAAATTATACAGGAAATTCACTTAGTAGATAACCAGAATCCATAGAGAACTCAAATGTATGAGCAAAAAAAGAACTTATGCAATTAGGCAAGAGAAGGCGATCAAGGGTATCCAAATAGGATCAGAGGGTGAAGACTCTCCTATGATACTAGATAAATAAGGTTAATTCTACCTCTTTAAAAATATAGCAAAAATAGCTTGTGGCTACCTAGTATTACCTAGTTTTACATAGTTATTCATAAATTTCATATTTAAGAGTAGCCAAATGTCAATTTTGTAATTCATAAAAAGAATTGGATGTGTTAGTATATGAGCTGCTGAAGTGAGCACAAGAACTAGATGCTTTAAACTTCTCTCATACTTAAATGAATTAACTAATTGCTGTATACTTGTCAATATCAAAAATTCTAAGTTAAACACAATTGTAAGAGAGACTTTACCTAATGAATACAATCAGTATAATCTGGTTCTTTATACCCTCAATGAATCCCCAACAATTAAAAAAAAAAAATCTAAGGTAAATATACTGTTTCCATAGCGTCTTTTCATATTAAAAATAGATTTCTTAAGAATATGGCAGAACCTTGATTATACAGCTTCATACCACCAAACTTTCTCTAATAACTGAATCATTTTAAAGTTGAGCTAGAAGTCAAAACCCTCAAGGCAGAAGGTATCTTTTTTCTGTTCTATTTCTTTTCTTAAAAAAAGGGCTTAATTGCTTACAAGTTTGATCACCTCGGCCTTGAACACTAGGTTCGAATCTATTCACTGTTTTAGGTCTGACCTTCTGCAAAAGCAATTAATTATTAATACATTAACAGCACTGAAACCACAATCAATCTCAAGAAGATAAGGGATACTAGGTCAACTTGAAATAGAACAGATAGTTCAGAGGAATAAATGTTAATCTATCCAAATAAGATGCTATTAATAACACCTGACACACCTTCTTCTTTGCTTGGTACCCTATGAGGTTGGGTGCTGGTTTGCTCTTCATCTTCTTGGTATCTCTGAGTAAGTCTGACAAAAAGAGCTCTCTGCACTGCAGGGAGAAGCCCTGGCACAGGAAGAGGGCCATGGCCTGTCCTGCTGCTGCTGGCGTCAGACCCACTCCCACAGTTAGGTGAGTCTTGAAGAACTGGAGGCTGCTGCTGGGCAAATTCACCATGCCACATCCCATCTACAGGCATAACACAGGAGAGATAGACACTGAGTAAGCATCAAACTCCACCACAGTCATAATAAATGAAAGCTCTCATAATTATATGAGAGCATAATTATATGCCCCCCCCCCCAAAAAAAAATAATAATAACTTTAAAGTTATTTAAAGTTCTATTGTTTTAAAGTTTGGCTAAGTTGAAAACATATTTTAAATCTTCAATTTTGTCAATTGTACCTTTTAGTTTTATTAGAACATACATTCCTATCATGCTTT
>CAUYPK010076816.1:0-32209 GCA_963574355.1 Loris lydekkerianus
TCCTTTGTTAGATAAACTCCCAAATATTACATCTTCTTTGGCACTACTGTGAATGGAATAGTGTCCTTAACTGTTTTTTCAGCTTGACTATTATTGGTATATATGAAGGCTATTGATTTATGAATGTTGATTTTGTAACCTGAGACACTGCTGTATTCCTTGATCACTTATAAGAGTTTTGTAGTAGAATCCTGGTGTTTTCCAGATATACAATCATATCGTCTGCGAAGAGCAAAAGTTTGATGTCTTCTGACCCTGTGTGGATACGGTTGATTGCCTTTTCTTCCCTAATTGCAATGGCTAAAACTTCCATGACAATGTTAAAGAGCAATGGAGACAATGGGCAGCCTTGTCTGGTTTCTGATCTGAGTAGAAATATTTTCAGTTTAATTCCATTCAATACAGTATTGGCTGTAGTTTTTCTGTAGATGGCCTCTATCAGTTTAAGAAATGTCCCTTCTACACCAATTTTCTTAAGTGTTCTGATCATGAAGGGATGCTGGATATTATCAAAAGCTTTTTCTGCATCAATTGAAAGAATCATATGTTCTTTGTTTTTTAATTTGTTTATGTGCTGAATTATACTTATAGAGTTATGTATATTAAATCAGCCTTGAGACCCTAGGATAAAACCAACTTGGTCAAGATGTATAATTTGTTTGATGTGTTGCTGGATTCTTTTTGTTAGGATCTTGTTGAATATTTTTGCATCTATATTCATTAGTGATACTGGTCTATAATTTTGTTTTCTTGTTGGGTCTTTTCCTGGTTTGGGGATCAAGGTGATGTTTGCTTCATAGAACGTGTTGGGTAGTCTTCCTTCTTTTTCTACATTTTTGAACAGGTTGAGTAATATAGGTATTAGTTCCTCTTTAAAGATTTGGTAGAATTCTGAAATGAAGCCGTCTGGTCCTGGGCTTTTCTTTTTAGGGAGATTTCTTCTGATTGATGCTATTTCAGAACTTGATATTGGCCTGTTCAACATTTCCACTTGATTTTGGCTAAGTCTTGGAAGGTGTTGCGCTTCCAAGTATTGGTCAATTTTCTTCAGATTTTCATATTTCTGAGAATAAAGTTTCTTGTAATATTCATAAAGGATTTTTTGAATTTCTGAGGAGTCTGTTGTTATTTCCTCTTTTTTGTCTCTGATTGATGAGATTAGAGATTTAACTCTTTTTTTCCTGTTTAGGTTAGCCAAAGGTTTATGTATTATATTGACCATTTCAAAAAAACCAACTTTTTGATTTATTAATTTGTTGTATAATTCTTTTGTTTTAAATTTCATTTAATTCTGCTCTAATTTTGGTTATTTCTTTTCTTCTACTGGGTTTGGGGTTGGAATGCTCTTCCTTTTCCAGTTACTTGAGATGGCCCATTAAGTTGTTAACTTCCTCTCTTCCCGTTCTTTTGAGGAAGGCTTGCAGCGCTATAAATTTCCCTCTTAGGACTGCCTTTGTGGTATCCCAGAGGTTCTGATAATTTGTGTCTTCATTGTCATTTTGTTCCAAAAATGTGGCAATTTCCTTCTTAATCTCATGTCTGACCCATCTATCATTCAGCATAAGGTTATTAACTTCCATGTTTTTGTATGAGTATGCAGATTCCTGTTGTTACTGAGTTCAACTTTTATTCCAGGGTGGTCCGAGAAGATGCGAGGAATAATTTCTATTCCTTTAAATTTACTGAGATTAGACTTGTGACCTAAGATGTGATCGATTTTGGAGTATGTTCTGTGGGCTGATGAGAAGTATGTGTATTCAGTTTTGTGGGATGAAATGTTCTGTAGATGTCTGCTAAATCCAAATGTTGGATGGTTAGGTTTAAATATAAAACTACTTTGCTGAGCTTCTTATTGGAGGATCTATCCAACACTGCCAAAGGATTGTTGAAATCTCTGACTATTATGGAGCATGAGGAAATCAAGTTGCTTATGTCTGTTAAAGGTTCTCTTATAAATTGAGGCGCATTCTGGTTGGGTGCATAAATATTCATAATTAAAATCTCATCATATTGAGTATTATCCTTAACAAATATGAAGTGACCATTTTTATCCTTCCTTACTATTGTTGGTTGAAAGACTATTGTGTCTGCAAATAGAATTGCAATGCCTGCTTTTTTCTGGCTACCATTTGCCTGAAATATGAATGACCATCCTTTCACCCTGAGTCTATATTTATCTTTTAAGGTAAGATGTGACTCTTGTATGCAGCAAATATCTGGCCTAAGTTTTTGTATCCAGTCAGCTTATTTGGCCTAAGTTTTTGTATCCAGTCAGCTAACCTGTGCCTATTTAGAGGACAGTTTAAGCCATTCAGATTAATAGAGAATATTGATAAGTCTGGTAAAATTTTGGGTATCGAGTTTTTCAAAGGTCCTGTGGATATTTTTAATCCTTTCGCCACTGTGGAAGTTTGAGTTTGATCAAAAGTTTCTGAGTGAGTTTATTTTTGTGATAGAGGATTGGGCTGGTCATTATGGAGGATAGGTCTGAGAATATACTGAAGAGCTGGTTTGGTTATGGCAAATTTATTCAACATATGAATGTCATTAAAGTATTTAATTTCTCCATCCTAAATGAAACTCAGTTTAGCTGGATAAATGATCTGGGATTGAATGTTATTTTGTTTTAGAAGATTAAAAGTTGATGACCATCCTCTTCTGGCTTGAAATGTTTCAGCAGAGAGATTTGCAGTCATTCTAATATTCTTCCCTTTGTAAGTAATAGATATCTTACATCTAGCTGCTTTTAGAATTTTCTCTTTCATATTAACTCTAGTGAAGTTAATTATGATATGCCTTGGGGATGTCTTATTCAGATTGAGTACTGCTGGTGTTCTCAAACTGTCTGCTATCTGAATTTCAGAATCTCTTGGCATGTCTGGAAAATTCTCTTTCATAATTTCATGGACAAGGGCCTCTGTGCCTTGTGAGGCCAGTTCATCACTTTCAGGTATTCTAATGAGGCAGATATTAGCCTTCTTTGAATTATCCCAGAACTCTCTGAGAGAATGATCTGTTTTTGCTCTTCATTTGTCTTCCTCTTTGAGAGTTTGGGAGTGTTCAAAAGCTTTGTCTTCAATGTCAGAAATCCTTTCTTCTGCTTGCTCCACTCTGTTACTGAGGGATTCTATTGTATGTTTCAGATCTTTGAGGTCTGCAAGTTCTTGCTTCAGTGCATCAAAATCTTTGGTGCTTTTGTCTTTAAATTCATTAAATTCTTGAGACAACTTTCTCCTCTAATTTCTAATTCTGACTTTTAAATTGCTCTTCGAATTTCTAATTCCAAATTTTCTCCATTCTATTAACCTTGTTTGCAATCCAAATTCTGAATTCGATTTCTGACATCTCGACCAGCTGTTTATGAATGGGATCTTCTGTTGCATCTGACATATCTTTTCTTGGGGGGTTGATCTATTCTGGTTATTCATGTTACCAGAGTTCTTCCACTGATTTCGCCCCATGGTTGTTTTACACCATTTGATTTTTCCCCTGGAGCTTTGTGCTATGGCCTGAGAAACTGGGGGTCTGTTTGGTATGGTGGTGCTACGTTTTTCTGTCTTGTTTTCAGCTGGTCTCTGTTCAACCCTAGTGAAACAGTTACTTTGGGTTGAAGTCTCAGCTGTGGAGAAATACCAGCAATTAAGTCACTCCGCCCTGCACAGGCAACAATTGGAAAAGGAAAATCAAACCTTCCTACAACCATATACCCAGGGTACCACTTGCATAGTCCTCAGGGATTGGCTCAGTTCAAAACATCCAAGTCAATTGTCTCAGTCAGCACCTGTCTCAAGTGTGAGAGTTTCAAAGGTCTCTGAGAACTGGGTCACAGGGGTCTGTTGACAACTCAATTATGACTTGCTCCAGTGTTCCATGAGTTCAGGAGTACCCACCCAGCAAATAAATTAGTCTGGGAAGGTTGATGCTTCCTTCCCCACCTTGCACCTCTGTCACACCCATTCACTGATAGCCCTGCAGGGCTGTGATTCAGTTGCCTCCATTGAGAAGATACTCCAGGGGTTTGCACCTGCCTGAATCACAAGGAAATCTGTATCTGCTCAGCCAGGCCACTGCTTTCTGCCTCAATCCAGCAGGGGGTGGTGAGGCCTGGCAATCTTGGGCGCTTGATGGTTGCTGAAGGATGTTCACTCAGTTTCAGCCCCGCCCCTGATTGATGTTACTGACAGAACAGAACAACTTTGTGGGAATTTGTTTCTGTCCCTGCTAAATTTCTCTGCAGAAGAGAAGCTGTTTTGAGTTCCCAGAATCTGTGCCTCAGGCCCTGTCTTTACTCCTGTAGGTTTGTATTCGCAGCATGGTCAGTTCTAGCCTCCTGCCTTCCTTTGTCTATACACTGATGATCCCCTGAGGGCTGGGTGCATCTTAGGCTCAGTAAAGCAGTTCTCTGGGTCAGCCCCACCCTGGGAATTTCCCAGCTCTGCACATGCATTTTCTAGTCCCCGTGCTCCACCCAGGTTGGTACCGCCACAGGCAAACCCTTTACTCATGTGGCCTATGTTTCAGTCCCAGATCTGTTCCGTGGTGGTTGTCATCTGAGAAGATACCTGGCCTCCTCTGGTTGTCCAGGGAGACAGGGGTTGTGGCTTTGGAATATCCGGTGGTGGGCTCTATCTTTGCCAAAAACGGCTGCTGCTCTGTGCCTCAGGGCACTGCCACTCTGGTGTGATTTCCTCTCAGCTGACTGTCGTCTCCTCACTCCCATACTGCAGAATCAACACTGACTAGGCCCCGTCCACACCCCTTGAGAAATCACCCAAGAATCTGAACTTCTGGGGGACAGGCCTCCAGACCTCAGAGTGAGAGTGGAGGGGAGTGCTAGGAGCTCAGTATTGTAGGTCAAAACAGCAAACTCATTGAGACCAAATGAGCAAATAAACAGATAAAAAGGCTACCAGACACACAAGCCCACAGATGCACAATCAGAAACACATAGACATGCAGACATTAACAACAACAAAAAACCCCAACTACAATAAAAATAAGGATAATCATAAAATAATTGAGAAAAAAAGGTAAAAAACATACAAACAAAACAAACAAACAAAAAAAAAACCTCTAGAAATCTGATGTTGGCACTCTCACAAACCATAAGAAGGGAAGAAGAGGAAGAGAGAAGGGGGAAAAAAAGTGGTCTTCATAAAAAAGTTAAAAAAGAAGAAAGAAAAAATTAAAAATAGAAAAAATAAAAATAAAAAATAAATTAAAAAAAGATAAAAATTAACATAGTTTCTTCAAGAAAATGATGAGGAAAAAAAAAGAAAGGCACCAAACCACAAAAATATTATTTTTGTATATATGTAGAAATATACATCTATATGTATGACGTTGGGATCAACTTTCATAGGTATATATTTATAATGCAGACACCAGGTGGCTCTTTGAGTGGTTCCCAAGCTTATATCTGATTCATAGTTTATACTTTTACCACAGTAACCACCCTACCTGGCCAATCGGCATTGTGGAGTTTCTGTAAAAGTTTTTTACCTAATTGTTGTGCAACCTCAGCTACTCTGTTCCAGACAGCACTCACATCTGACCTTCCAACTCAGTGTAGGAGTCCACGCTTCACAAATCTTTCCACTCTGCTCCCCCATTCTCCTGCAAACTGGCAACTGCAATCAACTGTGGGGGAGGGTGCTGGCTGCTGCTGGATCTAACTGCCACCACAGCTGCAGCGCACAGAGACCTTATACTCAGTTTTTGTGACTCAGAGTCTCACTTTTAAATCTGGACTTTTGATTCCAGCCACCCACCAGTTTGCCACACAGCCTGAACTGCCATCCCACACCAATATTCCCCACCAAGAATGGTCCAGTCTATTTAATCACTCCTATTGTTTTGGGGGCTGCCCACCATTTTGGACAATTCAAAATGTCTGTTTCCAAGGTGGGATCCCTTCCCTTCAATTTTCCATCAGGTTGCTTAGCTCCTTGTGATTCTGAGTGGCTCCCCTTTTGGGTGCCAAACTCTGCTCAGTAATACATTTTTGTCATTTGGGTTTTGCCAGGAATTGCAATCTGCTATCCTCTGTGAGGGAGGGGCTTGCTGGCCAGCACTGCTGGCAATCTACAACAGAGTTCATGGTTTTAAATTACACCTCATATACAGCAATCCGCAAATTCGCTGTATGTCTCCAGCTGTGTCCACACCAATAATCCACACGGGGAAAAGGTCCAGATCCCCCTTTCTCTCACCTGATGACTTGGGAGAGGTGGGCTACAAGTCTGTCCCATCTGCCATCATGCTTCGCCTCGGCAACTGGTTTTTAAGAAAAGACCTCAGAGAGCTGCCTCTGGTCAGCTCATTCTGTCTCCTAAGATGGCCTAAGAGAAGTCCATTCTGCCTTACATAGGACAATGATAATGTTTCACAGGACTGGAAAACAAATTACATTTAGGGGTATCTGAGGTCTGGTGTCTCAACATGGGTTAGATGATCACATCATAATGAGTTCCTGTTGTAAACTAAATTTGGAGAGGTAATTTAGTCAGTGACAAGGAAGTAAAGACACTCTTCTGTACATAATGGGATGCTGTGTTCTAGTTTCATTAGTAGTTAGAACTGGAAGGACCTTAACTCAAGGAAGAGTTAAAGTGACTTTGGGGCTGCCTAGAAACTATCAAAGGAGGCTTAGGCTGACTTGGGAAGCACCTTGGAGAGCTCTTAGGAATTCATACTCTGGGGTTTTTCCTTTCAGCTTTGCAGTTCTGTTTTTCTCTAGTCATGAAAGCCTTTAAATTAGGCCCCTCTCACTTTTAGAATAGGTTGAGTCACTGCGGAAGGAAAGTTTTTCCTCTTTTTCCTGAGTCTCAGAATTTGTGTTTGAGTGGCCAAGGTTATCCCTACAAGACTCCTTTTCCTTCACTTTTAGCTCCTTTTGAAGTTGATAGAATTGTTCACTGGAAGCTCATGTATTATCATTGACAGTAGAATTATCCTCCCCCTTTCCTTTCCCCTTGGAGCTTCTGATAATGTTATTTTTAGTCTAATTTAAAAACACAAAAAAACATTTTTACATTGTATGTAAAAAGAGACTGATGTACTGTTACTTGTGTTTCATCATGAGGCCACGTAAGGAAGAAAGAACTCTTCTGCTTTCACCCAAGTAGATTAAAAACAAAACAAAAACAAAAACTATAGGTAGTTTTCTCTTAGAAGTTTAGAGAGCTTATCTCTGGTCTTCCAGGCTGTAAGGTACTGGATAAATATGATTGTAATAGGTATTGACTCTCTATAAAAAATGGGATGGATTGCTTATTCCTAAGATCTGAGACTTGGGATTTTCCCTCTTGAGACTGTCATGAATATTTTTTGCCAAAACCACATGAAGAGACTTGCATAGTCATAATCAATATACACCCTTCTTCTTACTGTCCTCAACTAGATGATTTCACTCTCAGTGATAAGAAAAACATGTAGTTCACCTAACTGACAGCGGAGTGACAGGATATTAGAATTTGGAAATAATACTTGATTGAAACACTAGAAGTATAGTCATATCATTGGTTCTGGGTGGACTACAGGCACATCACTGAACTATGATTCTTAAAATTTTCACCTTATGTGAAGTAGGATGGGCTGTCTTGAAAGACCATAGGTAAGGAGGGTTCAATATCTAAGGAATTTTGAAAGCTTAAAGAGAAGAAGTAATTGAAAGGATTATGGGAAATACAGCTAATGTATAAAGTAAAGACCTTCCTAACCAATGAGGATATTAGAATTTGGAAATAATACTGTGATTGAAACACTAGAAGTATGTTAGGTACAATTACTGAACTGCTTCCAAGGGGAATGCTTGGAGTGGCAGCCACAGGGTCTGGTACTTGGGAAACTATGGTTATTAAATTATGAGTTCCCATAAGACAGATAGATGGAAAAGCAATAAAGGTCTTATTTAAAATATTCAACTTCCTCAAAATTAAAAGGATGAGGGCAGCTATCCGAATGTAAACTCAGAATACCATGCTTGGTTTCATGCTAAGGGCCAATTATCAGACTCCAAATGAACCGAAGAAGAATGTAGGTCCCCAGGAGGAAGAGTCCTACAACTCTAAGTCTGCACAATTATTTTATCAGTTCTTTTTCAAAAGTACCCACAGGCATTCACTTGGGTAGCTGTGCACTTGAGTAAAGAGTTTACCCAGACATTTTAAGGGCATTGGACATAGGAACCAAGTCAACATTGATATCTGGGGACACAAGCACCCTCATTAATCCCCTCATTCCCCTACTAGAGGAAATGAATGAATGGAGTTCTAATCACTGGATGTCTGGGTCATAGTGGGTCCATTGGATCCATAGACCAATCTTTGCTCATTTACCTTGGTTGGGAAGAAATCTGTTGTAAGAAGGAAGTGCTTTGAGACCAGGAGCAGCAGTGAGAGCTGTGGTTAATACCATAACTTTCCTGTTTTAAATTTCCAAAGAGAAAATAATATGGACATTTATATGAAGCAAGTGGAGCTGAGTGGCACTAGTGTGAACTGTGATGGACAATGTGGTGTGCTGCCCAGATCCCTCCCTTAGAGCCCAGGGAGTTGTTCCCTCAGGTGTAGGGAGTGCTACCAGTTGATGACTTACTTTGAGTCTCTCTCCCAAAATTGCCCTCACTTAAAAGTAGCTATATTGCCACAGATTATGCCCCCAGGGAACAGAAGTGAGAGTAAGTGTTAGTTCAATGCAGATATACAAACGGTGTTTCCTCTTTCCTACATTGTGGACAAGGCTGAAAGGCTGCCCAAACTCCAGAGCTTCTGGTGGACGAGTTGAGGAAGGGCTCTGTTGTGACTGCATCACACTTGTCTCCCCCTGCCTAGTCAGGGGTGTTCAAACTGCAGCCCCTGGGCTGCATGCTGGTGTTATAAGGACTTTTTTTGCTTATCTGGAGTGTTGGATATCACAAAAGTAGGCATGGACCTTCTTTTTTGCTAATCAGCTTTCATTAGTGTTTGTGTATTTAATTGCCTGGCCCAAGACAATTCTTAAACTTCCAATATGCAGCAGAGGAAAAGGAAAAGTTTGGACACCCCTGGTAGTTTCTTTATCTTATTTCCTTATGAGTTTTGCTCCTAGGATCACTCCTTGATGATCCTTATATAAACAAATCTTGGCCTCAAAGTCTGTTACCCAGGGAACCTTTCTTAAAACACATAGAATTATTTTTGGTATTATGTATTTATAAAATATATCATTGTAATTTTAAGGCTAAAAAATCATGACTCACCTAATCATCAGATAGCAAGGAAATATTCAGGTGGGCTGAAATAGATTTCTGTGATGGCTGATCTTTCCATGTAATGTTTGCCAAGTGCCACTCCAAGTGTATCACTCAATTCAAATAATCGTGCCTAACATATTCCTGACGTTTAAATGCCAGTATTATTTTCAAATCCTCTATCCCAATTGCTCAGAAAGGTCTTTATCTAATACATTAGCTGTCTTTACCATACTCTTTTTGAATACTATTACTTCCCCTGGTTATGTATAATCTTAAGTGGAATATGTGTGATATAAACATAGGTAAAATATTGTCACCTTTATTATACTTACAAATTATATTTATATTCAAAAAAGAGGAGAAGGAGAGGATTAGAATGGATTCAGTGATTATGTGAGAGTTGCAGAATTGTGGTGAAAGAAATTGTTTCCCTACTTTCTGCACTTTACATATTTTGCCATTTGGAACACAACAGTTTCACCAAAACATCTTTATTTCAAGCAGGCATGAGCTACAGAAAAAACAAAGAAAATTATTTTTAAAATAAATATGTAATGCACCATGGTAAAAAGGTGAGAAAAAAAAAAAGAACACATATCAAAAAAGAATAAATAAATATTTTAAAAAGAGAGGAAAAAGAAAGAAAAAGAAAAGAAAAATAATAACATTAGCATTGTTTGATGGGTAAATTAACAGAATCAGGAAGCTACAGCTGCTCATCTTAAGAAAATTATGTGCCGTGATGGGTCACATTTGAGACCACAAAGGAAATTTCCAGCAAGACACAGAGAAGCAGGGATAGTGGAAGTGCAAATATGCCTTGGGGAAAAATATCAGCCATCCTTAAAAAAGAATGTTTATGCAGCCACAAGACTGATATAAAACCCTAAATATCATGCTAATATTACACCTGGCATGTACTAACCAGTTTTTGGAAGGAAGAAGGAAGGAAGTTGAATCCAGTCCAATAGCTATCAATAAGCACTATTTAAAAAATATTTGTAGGCAAATCTGGAATAAGGTGCCATGGATGAATTAAGTTAAAGAAAAAGCGGAAATATACTTTATCTTATAAAGAGGCTTATGTTTTTAAACAGTATGGGTTGCTTCTGCGTCTCAGATACACTCTTATAATATTAAAATCAAATCAACAAATGGCAAAATACACTTGATCTTATCCAAAAGGCCAAGAAGTGATGTACAAATGGCAAAATAAATTTTACAGACAGAAATCATTTAATAGTTCAGAGGAGGGTGTAGCTGTGTAGGAACTAAAATGCAAGAATGGGTTTAAGAAAGAATTGAAATTTGAGCTAGGTCTTGAAGGATGACAAGATTTTTATATGTAGGGAGAAAAAACAGGTTGAGCTTAGAGAGCTGAAGGTGAGTATGTTGCTCTACGGATATGGTAATGGGGCTGGGCATTCTCACGTGAAGGGGTGACCGAAGGAAGGCAAACAAGATGAGGAGAGGAAATCATCTGAAAGGTCAGGGTAAAAAATGGGATGGACTTTGAATGTAAAGTGTATTTTATGAATATTGGAGCCTCAGTGAGTATTTTGAGTAGAAGAGCAAACCATGAAAAATGGAATATTCGGAAATTCATGTGACACCATTCATTTGTTTGTGACTTCATCCCACAAATACTCACTGAGTGGGAAAGAAGGAAGTTTGAAAAGAAGGCAGTTTAGAGATTTTCACAGTGATCTATCCCAGAGATGCTGAGAGTCCACGTGAGTGTAGCTCAAGTGATGATGAAATGGAAAAGGAGGTCTGTGTCTTCTCCCGTCCACGTTTCTTTTTCTGTCCTTATTTAAGTCTTTCTTGTGTGTCACCTTGGTTATCTCAGAGCACAAAACTGCGGCCCTGCCCCCAGCATTCCCCTGTCCACTTGTACTGTGTGTGATGATCACAGTTATCTCTCCCCAGTGACTTTCTCCCACCCTGTGTGTTTGCTCACCTCCTGCCCTCTGCATAGACAGGGAGTAAGCGCTCTCCTGTGCTATGCATACCCAGAGCTCATCAAGCTGACCTTACGTGAAAAGGATTTTTGGTAAGACAGCCATTTAGAACCTAATTTAGAATGCTGTATAGAGATTCTTTGAAAAAAAGTGAATTGTTATTCAGGTTAAAAATCTCACGTGGAAAAGATTTGCTTGAAAAGGTTTATATTTGCATTTGCTCAACATCTAATGATAAATTGTTTATTATATTAATGTACTGCATTAATATACAGATATAATATTGCATTTACAGAAAGCATATTAATGGCATAATGTGTTATTTGACTTTTTAATAATAGCATTCATTTTTCTCTGAAATCTATTCAAATGTTTGTAGATTATAATAAACTATTTGCATACTTTAAATTCTTAGGGGTTAGAAATTTGCTATTGGACATTTCTTTTTCCTGTGGACTTTCCAGACTAGTAACCTAGTACCCTGTAGATCTAGATTAGATTTAACAGAGACACCACACAGAGGCACATGGTATGTCAGATTCTGTAAAGAAAAGTTTCCTTTAGATATTCTAGAATCTTGGAATCTTAGCATTGGAAGGAAATGGAGAAGTCAGACCATCTTATGTGCTGATTGCTTCTGTGGAAATCTTCAGAGAGGGTGAGCAGTTCCGGTTGGTGCATCTTCAGAGTGTGGTCTTGCCTTTTCACAGAACAGCCCTTTTCTTCTCTAAGAGTTTGACAACAAAGCTCTTTTCTAAACTCAGCTAACGTTGACGTGTGAATCTTTCACTCATTGGTCCTAGTATCAACTTTTATTTTCTCTTGTCCCAACTCTTGAACACGGATTAGTGCCCCTCCATTTGCACTGTCACACTTGTAAAATTTTTTCAAAGACATAAGATGTCTTTTCCTTTAAACCCTTGAAGTTATCTGACATTTCTCTTTTTTACAATTTTCTTCTCCAAATGCACATGACCTGTTCCTCCATTCCTTTCTCTTCATGACATGGTTTTTAAAAAGTCTATCATTCTGTCTGCCACCTTCTGAATTCATAATATTTTGTGAGTTTATCCCAATTGAATGTTTCTGACTCCCCCCCAAACTCACACGTTGAAACTGTAATTGCCAGTGTGATGATAGTTGGGAATGGGGCCTTTGGGAGGTAATTGGGTAAGACGGTGGAGCCCTCGTGATCACATCAGTGCTCTTGTAAGAAGAGACCCACAGGGGAGTTTACTTTCTCTCTCTTTCTCCACCTTGTGAAGAAATCTGGTGAGGGAATAGTTCCCCTCCTCAAACCAAGACCATGCTCCAAACCTGATCTTTACTTCTCAGCCCCCGATCTGTGAGAAATAAATGTTTGTTGTTTAAACAATCCAGTTGATCCTATTGTTGTAGTTGTCAAATTGACTAAGATACCAGTGAATTTGGAGCATATATCATCAGCCATATTTTCAACTAATACGGCCCGATGATTGAATTCATAGGTAGTAAGGAGTCTGGCTATGAAAACTGATAGATGGAGCAGTTTTGTCAAAATTGCTGTGTGACTAGCTCTCATGAATCATCCTACGTGTTGAATGGCTGTTAGACCGAAGATACATTGCCTTCACTTAGCGAAAAGCACATAATCTCTGCCCACTGGACATTTCACAAGCCTTACAGAGAGAGCAGAGTAAAAGCTGAGCAGATTCCAACTGTCAGAAAATGAAGTGTAGTTCATCACCATCACAGCGTTGTCCTGTAATATGCCATTGTCTCCTTTCCTGTCATGTGTCCCCTATTTCTTTGAAGTAGACCTTGAAGGGTGCTGTTAATAAAGGTGTGCGAATTTAATTCTTTTCTTGTTCATTTATATCTGTGTCTGATATTTGATCTCCTCTCCGGTGCCATGAAGCTATTATAAGTGACAGATAACAGACTGAGACCGGATCCTTGAATTCATTTTGTGATGTTTAATCTTCAGTGGAGTCCCAGTTATCCAAGAACCTTGTCTAATGTTTCGTTTTAATGTTCTCAGTGCTCTAGCAGAGAGAAGCAGGAATGAGTCACTTTGAAGTCAAGCTTTAGGACGCCTAAAACTATATGCTTGTTCAGACTCACATATGATGCTTGCTTGGGGAATTGCTCACTCCCTGCTGGCTAAGCATAAAGGTTGTTCCTATCTTCAGAAACATCTTCTGCAGATCTGCTTTTCTTTGTCTCTCTTTCCATATCTATAAACTGGACTCTGAAGTCAAAGTAAGATTGGAGTGGAGCGAGGATGTTTAGATCCAAATGACAGTACATACTTTGTTCTTCTTATTAGCATCTGAGACTGCAGCTGACCCAGCCAAACTAAATGGGGTAAATCCTGGGGTCTTAAATGGTCATTTGTTTGCTGTGTATTAGGGTAGAGTCAGGTAATTTTGTAAGGAAAATTTTAATTCTCCCTGAAAGACTATTATTCATTCAACAAAGAATGGAGGAAGGATGGACTTCTGTTATGTTAGGTGTTTCTATGAGGTCACTTCTGTTTGCACAAGCAAATGTCACTTCTAACTACAGCTCATGTATCTGCCAAAGGAGGGGGAGATTGAAGAGATGTTAGTCACATTATAGAAAGTTTCATTTATGCAAGATGAATAATACTGTATTATGCACTACTTGAAATTTGCTGAGCTGCTAGACTGTAAGTGATCTTTACACACATGCACACACAGAGACGCTAACTATGTGGGGTGATGCACATGTGAATTATCTTGATTTAGTGATTATTTCACAAAGTATATGTATATTAGCACACTAAATTGTACACCTTAAACGTATACAATTTTTATTTGTCAATTATACTTCAATAAAGTAAGAGGAAAGAAGGATCCAATGATCTTTTAATAAGTTATTTCCAGAAGATTGCCAGAGAGTAAAACTGCAAATCCTACTGCCAAAACACTCAGGGATGTATTTGAAGTCTACTGGAAGTACATTAACTGGTCTTCTTTTTTCTCCTTTTACATGTAAGTTGATTTAATATCATATTGATTGAGATATTTACATTTTTATAAAAATGAAATAGAGGAACTTATAATTAAAAAACATGTTTCCACTATTTACTGCCAACATTATATAATTACCTTTTTCATGATATTTATTTAGCAAATTATCTGTCTTCTTTTCAAAATAATTTTTCTTTTACTCCATATTAAATAATTTTTATTTTCTATATTTAGAAATATAATATATAATAATTTTACTTTTCTAGTTTGTCTACTTCCTTTCTAGTCTTGCTACAGGGCTACTATCCTGGATGGTTTTCACTTACCTCTTGATTTAATTCTACCATTTTTTTTTCTTGTTTGTTTAATTTGCCTATGTTTCCCCCTGGATTTTCACGTCTATATTGCCTCTGTTTTATGCAGTAGGTTTTTATCTTCTCTTCTTATTTAAAAAATCCTGTGAAGTAATTTATATGATGATGATATTTTCTTCAGTTCTTTCACTATTTATGGGTTCATTTCCTTTACAAAATATCCTTTCCTAGCCTTTCTAATAAAGTCTCAGGAGTGGGGGAGACAAACATGTGTTCTCAGCCTGTCATTTTTAAATTAGAAAATACTCACCAACTTACAATGATACCTGTGTATCATTGTAGGCCACCCAATGGCATTCTGGTAAAACATAGAGTATAAAATATTATTTCAATTAGATGGCAGAATCCTTGATGGCAAGAATGGTGTCTTATACTCACTAGGGGAATGGCCCCCCAAATGGAATTTAACAAATATTTCTTAAATTAATATATTATCAATTACACACACTCACGCTTTGCTTAACTAAGAAAATTATCCAAGTTGAGTGTTGGTTGTAGAGTGGGTAAGCCAGGGCCATTGGTATAGGAGCACATGGAGCAAATTTTCATATAATGCTTCATTCTGCTTTAATATTGATCCCTTCCCTCTTACCCTTGAACAAAAAAATTATAGCCAAGTGCAGTAAGCAGTAGATTTCAAACTGTGACTGGGTCCATGCTTACCTTGACTAGCTTTATTACATAGGACTCTGAACTTTCTGAAGCCTCAGTTTCCTCATGTATACAATCAAGGTCATGTAATGACAGGTTTGTCCAAGAGGTTATGGGTATTCTGTAAATCAGAAATACCAAAGATTTCTGACTGTTGTTTCCTTATATACATCAGGTGTTTTTTTTTTTTTTTTTTTTTGTTTGTTTGTTTTAAATTAGTCATTTCTTAGTTGTGTTTTCTTCTATTAATTTTTCTCAATCTTTAGATAGACATCTTTGACTCAGGATTATGATTTATCTTTTTCATGTTGTCATAGTAATTGTTTTTATAGGAAACATTTCAAACTGATATTTTTTGGTTCATTAAATTTAAATATTTCAATTGACAAGCTAATTTATCACCTATTTATGGGGAAGGAATTGTTTCCTTAAAAATCAACTTTTATCCGTCTTTCATAGAACAACATAGAAAAATATGTGGAAAATATTTTTAATATACATACTTAATGGAAGTAGACTGTTTTTTTCAAATTTATATCACAGCAATAGTATTAGAGAAATAAATATTAGCACTGAATAGAAGCACAAATACATAGATCAATGGAAAAGGCATAGATACACAGATCAATGGAAAAGAGTAGACAGCCCAGAAATAGACTTACACAGGTATCCCAAATGATATTTGAAAAAAGTGAAAAAGCAATGCAATGACATTTAGGTTTTTAACAATGGTTGCTGTAAGTAATTGGACATCTGCAGACAAAAAGAAATGAAACTCAGTCTAACCCTTAAACCTTATGCAAAAATTAACTCAAATGGATAATGGATTTAAATGTAAAGCACAAAAATGGAAGGAAGACTTTTAGAAAAAAATAGGAGACTATTTTTGGGAGCTAGGGCAAGGCAAAGTGTTCTTAGATTTGGTGCCAAAAGCATAAATGGTAAAAGCAAAAGTTTATAAAGTGAACCTCATCAAAATTAAAAAAGAAATTGCCATTTAAAAGGATGAAAAGACAAGCCACAAACTGGGAGTAAGTATTTACAAACCACATATCTGAGAAAGAACTTTTATGTAGGACATATAAAAAACTCTTAAAAACTCAATAGTAAAAAAATATAATAAGAATGTGGTCAAACACATAGACATTTCAACAAGGAGGACGGCCATATGGTCAGTAACCACACGGAAGGATGCGGGAAATGCAATTAAACCACAATGACGACATATCACACAGTGAAAAGTGCCCTAATCATGGAGATATACTGAGGGGATTTTGGCCCCAGGCCAGGTGCTTTGATCCTACAAGGGGCACTGCTGGTCACAGGGGCACATAGTGAGTGGGTGCAGCATTGTAGCTACTTTTGAAGGAAAATGTTTATCCGTGAAGTACCTTTATTCTGTGAAGCTATGAAATCTGAATGTATGTTTATTTAGAACTTGGAAAAAGAAACAGATTCCATTTTTGTTCAGAAAAACATGACTCCAAAATGTCTATAATGAGAAACTTTTCAAGTTACCATTAAATATTTAAGGCCACGTAACTCTCAAGTGGCTAAAATTTATTTATTTTGAGACAGAGTCTCACTTTGTCACCCTTGGTAGAGTGCTGTGGTGTCACAGCTCACAGCAACCTCAAACTCTTGGGCTCAAGGGATTCTCTTGCTTCAGCCTCTTGAGTAGCTGGGACTACAGGTGCCCACCACAAATGCCCGGCTATTTTTTTTTGTTGTTGTTGTCAGTTGTCATTGTTGTTTAGCTGGCCCAGGTTGGGTTAACCCGCCAGCCTCTGTGTATGTGGCTGATGCTGTAACCACTATGCTATGGGCGCTGAGCCCCAAATGGCTAAAATAAAAACTAAAACAAAAAAAGTGAAAATAGTAAATGCCAGAAAGGATATGAAGGATCTGGATCCCTCTTGCATTGCTGGTGGGAGTGTAAAATAGTATAGCCACTCCGGAAAGCACTTGGCACTTTTCTGTAAAACTAAACATGAGACCATATGACCCAGCAATGTATGACTCTGGAATACTTATCACAGAGAAATGAAAACTTATGTTTCATTAAAATCTGCACATAGATGTTCACAGAAACTCTATTCATTATAGCTTCAAACTGGAAGCAAATCAAATGTCCTAACATAGGTGAACAGGTGATACTGTAGTATGCTCATATCATAAAATATTACTTAGGCATAGAAAGAAAAAAAAAAAAACAAATTATTGAAACACATAACAATTTTGATGGCTAGTAAAGGCATTATGCAAGAGAGAAAAGCCAGTCTGAAAAGGTAACCTACTGTATCATCTACTTACAGAAAATTCCCAAACAGCAAAAGTAGTAGCTGCATTACCAGGGGTTAGAAAGGGAATTGGGATCAGATAGGTTGGATATTTCTCTGAGTGGGTTACATGAGGCAGCCCTGTTGTGATAGAATATTTCCGTATCTTGAATGTGGTAGTAGTTACAAAGAGCTACACAGATGAGAAAATTGGATAGAACTATATAACCACACATATACAAGAGAGTGCTCGCACAATTAGTGGTATGTGAATGGGCTCTACAGATTGTACCAGTGTTGATTTCCTGGGTTTGGGGGCTGTTCTAGTAAAGTGTCCCATTAGGGGAAGCTGGGTAAGAAATGCATAAGATCACACAGCTCAGTTTTTGCAACTTCCTGTGAGTCTATAATTATTTCAAAATGAAAAACAAAATCAGTGTGTGAATAGATTCAGGTACCTTCTGAATGGTAAAAAAAAAAAAAAAAAGGTAAAAATATCACAGTATCTCACTGCTAACATCATGTCAGTATGGCATATAGGAGGCACCATAAATACCTGTTAAATGGGGGGGGAACTACTTATATTATCTCCTTTGAAGAACCCCATAGGATTATGCTCAGAAAGCATTTTTATTTTGCATCATTAAAAGAAGTAGTGTATTTTGTTGCTTTTTTATTTGGGTTTTGATCAAATCTATATGACAGGGAGAATATTGAGAGAACAAAGCAAAATTCTTAAGAGTAAAATCCACCTGATTGTTAACTTTTACATGTGAAGGAATTCTTTGATGACTTTTATGAACATGGGGATTTTTTTTTAAGAATTAATACCTGAACCTTATCCATAGTATACAAGGGAAGACTTTTTTATGAGACTGAGATTATAGAAGAAAAGGCTGCATTGTGTGTAGTCTGAATGCTTGGACAAATTGGGTGGCTTGCATGTTTTCTTCATGCAAATTGGTAGGTCAAAGATTGAACTCTTCAATTCCATGATAAAATTTGAGAGTGAATGGATATTTGCTTTTCCATTTTTGTGATACTTTACTGAGAAGAATGTGTTTCAACTTCATCCAGGTAAATACAAAAGATGTAAAGTCACTGTCTTTTTTATGGCTGAATAGTATTCCATGGCATACATATACCACAGTTTGTTAATCCATTCCTGAGTTGGTGGGCATTTAGGTTGTTTCCGCCTCTTGGTGATTATAAATTGAACTGTGAGAAACAATCTAGTGCAGATGTCCTTATGATAAAATGACGTTTTTTCCTCTGGGTAGATGCCTAGTAGTGGGACTGTGGGGTCAAATGGGAGATCTAATCTGAGGATTCTCTATACTTCTTTGCAAAGAAGCTTTGTAAGTTTGCAGTACTACTGACAGTGTAAAAGCATTCCCCCCTTTCTGCATCTGCGCCAGCATCTGCAACTTTGGGACTTTGTGATGTGTTTTCTACTAATATGAAGCCAGCAGATGATCTAATTCACTCCCACATAGGAGAAAAACTCTTTTCAATTCAAGTTGGGGGCAGAGGGAACACGAGCGGGAGAAAGGGGAGTTTGGGGTGCTCCCACTTAATGGGCACAATGTAGGGGTGTGTGACACACCTTTTGGGTGCAGGACACAACTATAAGAGGGACTCTGCCTACCAAGTTCAAATATTGTGACCTGGTTGCTTGTACCCTCACATTAACCTGAAATAAAAATAAATAAATAAATAAAAGCGTGACTGGAGACCCTGAATGCACAGCACCTCTGTTCCAGTGACCTGCACCTTGTTCAACAACTTATTTGAGTAGGACTTTCTAAGAAGCTTTATTTGTAGGAGGAACTTTGCAGAAATGTGAAAGAAAACTTCAAGGGAATAGCTTCGGGTGATCATTACTTGCCAGTAAAGTCACAGGGGGTAAAGCAAAAGGAAGAAGAATCCTACTCAGGCCATATGCGTTTCCTGGTGGTTTAATTAGAATCTTCTCAAATGAACCAAAATTGATAAGTACTGCAAGATTTTGTAATAAATGCAAGAAGAGCACAGTAAAATCTTTGAAGCATTGAATTAGAAGTTCTTTTTTTTTTTTTTTTTCCTTTTTGTATTTAGAGGTACCTTCATTGTTTCTGGATTTTGGAAATGGGGTTCTGATCCTAAACTGAACACCTCGCTTCCTTCTTGCTAGAAAACTGGCAGGCAAGAGAAAGTAAATATTCCCAAATTAGCTAAACTGAGGCGTCAGCCCTCTCCCCACCATCCTTGCAGGGGACATTTAGAGACCATTTAGCAGTGTCAGGCTAAGGGGCTGCCAACACCCTCGGCCCCAGTCCTGCTATTGTTCATGTGAGCTTTTTTGAAGAACATGTGCCTGAAACATCTTTAGATCCTCTCAAGCTATCTTTATAAACTACTGCCTCTCAATCCATATGGACACCACACAGTTCTGGAAGGAGGTGGTAGAGCTAAAAGTGTTCTGGCAAATGACTGGGAGTCATCCCTCTGGCTCTGGAACCTCCCTCTTGCCTCCCAACTCCTTACTCCAGCCAGTGCTCTGATACTGGTTAAGATTTTAAATCGGGGAGAAAAATGTGTATCATTATTATTTTAAAACATGCAGGTTACCTTAGTATTTTAAAATGCCTTTGTACATCTTCACACATCCTTTAAATTTGTTTTTCTTTTTTCTTTTTTTTTTTTTCGGCTGTGTTTCTGCTTTTCTTCATCTCTACTCTAGCCTGAGCCACTCCGGCCTGGGACATCTTCATGGGTGTGGTCTACTGACACTGAAATTTAACACATCTCGTTGGTTCTCAGATGTGGTCCTTGTGCTATTTCAGTTTCTAGCACAATTACTGCGTCTCTCCACTAACATGCAGATGGAAACATGCAGACCGCTTCGGCCACTCCCTCCTTGCCCACTCTGCATCCAGTCACTTGTCAGTTGCACAACCTTCATCTTCCTCATATTCGCAGCCTGTGTCCTTGGCTGCCTTTTACAGTTAACCCCCCAATAGGACACAGATTGGAGTCTGGTTACCTGCACACTGCTGACAGCTTTGGCTTCTGCCTCTGTCTTGGCTTTTTCTGTACTTGAAATCCAGGAAGGTAGAAAACGTTGCAAGTCTTCATCAAACAAACTGGGTGGGGGTGGGGGGTCATGAACATAAAATCATCTTTCTTTAAGGCTGCATAATATTCCATGGTATACAATGTAGTTATACTTTGAAGTGTCACATTTTTGAATTATTGAAGTCCTCTTTATTGGATAATTTATTTGAAATTTAAAGTTCATCTATTTCTGAAAAGGATTTAAGATAACTTCTAATTATTTGGAGAAATCTCATTATACTTGAGTATACATTTGCTAAAATTGTAGAAATTTGCATTGTGTATATAGGCTACTTCATTCTAAATTAATTTCTATCCTTAAAACAGCTCTCTGGTTTTATGTTTGTAGAATACATTTCTAAAATTACTTTCTTTGCATCCTTTTCAAAGATTATGAATTAAATTTATCTTTCTAATTTTCTTTTATATATGTAGAAAGTTAGGCCCTCCTATTTGATATTTGGCGATAAATGAAAGGGTATATTTTGCATTTTTGACCATTAAATCAATTGGTCATATCTTTAAAGAATGATATACTTGAATCATCTTTCTTGTTTTCCTAAATACTTAAGAAGTAATGCCTTTCTAACACCATTTTGTTTTATCTTGTGGTTTCTTTGCTACTTTTCTGTTTTTATTTCCTTTGACCTCATTTCTTTTTTTCATTTTAGCATTTTTCTCTTCCCCCATTTCTTAAATTTTTGCAGTTTTGTTTTTTGGCCTGGGCTGGGTTTGAACATGCCACTTCCAGTATATGGGGCCGGCGCCCTAGACACTGAGCCACAGTCGCTGCCCAATTTTTTACATTTTATATGATAATTTTTTTCCCAAAAAAGTTGTGTTTTATGTATTTCTTGGGATGAAGAACTTTTATTTTTCTATGATAATGTATATCATGTATATTATTATTTTCCTTGTAATAAAAGTTACTGTCTGAAGCAGTCCCAACACAGGAATATGTAACAAAGATCTATGAAGAGTCTAAAATTTATTTTTTGTATTGCTGAAAAGGACAAAATGCCAGCCATAACAATGAATGAGTTTATAAACTATGAAACATAAAAGGTTAAAGGTTCCCAATGAATACTGGAATTTTTAAAGAAAATTTTTTGTGGTCTATTGGTTACTATAGAGTGTATATCTATCTAGATTAAAAAACAAATCAAAATAATGAATAAATTGCATATTTTCTTCTTTTTTTTACCAGATGAAACAAATCTTAATTAGATCCCAGTTTGCTTGTACTTATAAAGATGACTGCATGATAAGCAAGGATAATTGGAATAATGTTAACTCCATATCAAAGCCTTTGCATGTTCTTCACATGGAAACTGACCTTTCTGGTAATTGACCTTATTTGAGTAATTAAGTAACAATTTAATTTTAGTCAGCTAGTTGATTTTAACTTAGGTAAAACTAGATTATCTTTACAAAATACTACGAAGTGTAAAGATTTATATTTTTAAAGGTACTGAGTTTATTTAAAAGGTTAAAACTAAGTACAGAATTATAGGTAGGAATAAGACACAGTTAAGTTTAAATAATTGTAGTATTTGTTTAAGGATTAAAATCATGCCTTCAAAAGAATATTTGTTGGTAGGGATGAGAGAGGTGGCATGGTAAAATGAAAAGTAATGTGATAGTAATGTAACTATATTTGTTAATCATACAATTTGTGATATTATGTTATTTTAGATAAGTTTTTAAATACTTTTAAAGCCATTTATAAAATTTATTGTAAAATTCTCATGTGTAATATACCAGATATTATATAATTCCTTTCCCCTTTTCATCTTGCATAACAGAGGGTATAAATTCACCTGTTGGAAGATCATCAATTGGAACAAGCTTTGGAAATGTTCATCTGGACAGGAGTAAAAATGAAAAAGTATCCAGAAAATCAAGTAGTCAGACAGGAAATAAAACCTCAAAAAGGAAACAGGTGGATTTGGATGGTGAAAACATTCTCTGTGATAATGGAAATGAACCACCTCAGCATAAAAATGTTAAGATACCTAGGACATCTAACAATTCACAGAATAAATTGGAATGCAAAGTAGCCAGACTAGCAAAAGGCAGTAAGTGTACCACCAAGAACAAATTGATTATTGGCCAGACAAAGTTAACTAGGTTTTTTTAGACTATGAATTATCTTTTATATGCTTTAGATTTATGCATATGTAGAACTATTCACCAGAGGCATACTTAATTTTTAAGAGTTCAATGTGTAAATGATTATGCTCTATTATTTTGGTGTGGAGTATATGTATGGTTATTGTGTTAAGCATTATTCAAAAATACCAGTAAGTCATAATTAAGCAGGATTTCCACAAAGTTTAATGCACAGAAAAAGCATATCATTTAGATTAATGATATATCTTAACACTGCTTTCTTTTAAAACAGACATTTAAAATAATGCACAGTAACATTAAAATAGTAAAATAAGTTACAGTAACATTAAGGGCTTTTCCTCCCACTGGCAATTAAATGATTTTGTTGTTTTCTCGAAAGATGATGTGGACCAGCAGGTATTAGACTTGCCAACAAGGTCGGTAGACTCTTCCCAGCATACACCTGAGCACTGAAGGAAAAAGAAGTTTAAATTATTTAAAGTACTATACTTATCACACAATGTATATTAGGAAAAAAAAAAAAGATTGGCTGTATTATAACTAATTCTGAGTAAACCAAAATTATAATAACTGATTAAATGCATTTTTTTGTTTGTTTTAATTTTTTTTAAAGATGGGGTCTCTCTGAGTTGCCCAGGTTGGTCTCAACTCTTGAGCTCAAGTGATCCTTCTGCCTCAGGCTCCCTAATAGCTGGGACTATAGGCATGCACCACACCCAGCTTAATTAAATTATTTTTAATCCCACATTTTTGGCAAATATCACTTAATATCAGTTGTAATTGAACCATGGTCTTATTTGATTTTGTTACGATTAGGTCCAAATTCAGTCACTCAAGAGTTCCATTTTAAGATGTAAGAACTGAAATTTAAAAAGACTACTCACTGTCAAAATCTCTCCTTCCTATGGGAAATTTGGCTGAGTTTTCTTCATCCCCAATTTCTCTCTTTTCTTGTGTTGATTCAACATTCTGAACTCCATTCTCAGCTGGGAAAGCTACAGATCCTTTTAGTGCAAGATAAGGTTTTATAGCCAGATTCAGTGGCAGACCATGATTTAAGAAATTATGTTTGGAGCCCGTGTTCTGTAAAGAGAAGTTTGTTTTTTAGCTGTCTTATTAGGAATGGAACTATAATACAGTTGTTTTATATTCTTACTGATCAATTCAAAGATGCTCTGGCCATTTTTGACTCTTTAAAAATACTTTAGATACAAGTTTATTGGGGAAAAAAAAGAATCCAGGATGGAAAGAACCACTTGGTGTATATGAAATATCATCAGTTGTTCTAATGCATACTGTGACTATTTGCATATACTTTTGTTTATAAAATAGAGGTATCAATTTTACTTTTTGGAGGATTTATAAAAATCACTTATGTTTTCATTAAAATAAATGACAAATTGCGTTGGTTACGTTTCCACTTACCTTTGAATTTTTGTTTTCTTCACTGCTCTCAGCGTTTTTATATTGTTCCAGGGAGGGAGCAACAACTGATTTTTCTGCAGCATCTTCCTTCTGAAAGGCTTTCCCCAGCCTAAATGTATTAAACACCATGTCGTCTTCTAAATTTCTTATGGACTTGGATGCTGAAAGTAAAATACCTTGAGAAAACAAAGAAAATGTTAGTATCAATATGTAGGAAGAGAGACTCATTTTTGCCGTTGTTAGTTTGCCGTTCACTTAGTCGAAGGATATGCAAAATGAAGAAAAATTTCTCAGTTAGTCTGCTTGGTAAATGATTCTCTACCTTTATATATTTTTCAGCTTGAATAGAAAGCACATAAAAGAATTATACTTTCATCATTTTAGAAATGATTCATCAGATTGAGGCTAACCTTTTGTATAGCTGCTAATACCTACATTGTTTTGGTTTTAGTGGAATATTGTTTATTTTGAGTGTGAATTTTCTTAGAATCTGATTAAAATCCTTGGTAGAAAGCTTTCTTTTGAGTAGATTATAGTCTCTTGAAAATGGGCTGTTATTAAGGAAGACCACAGGACATCAAGCGCTCTCTATATTATTGTTTCCTTCTGTGTGTTTTCTGATTAAGTAAGATATTAAAAATGAAGTTATTTCATTCAAGGATGATAAGGATAAAAGTTTTATTTCCTTTTAATCCTGATTAAATTGACATAATCTTCAAAAAGGATTTATTTTTATGAATACTCGATATAGTCTTTGGTGATTAAAGTACCTATGCCTGTCAGTGTGAACAAAAAGCCATTTGTGCTATAGGAACAGTGACCTGTCAGGTTTATTTTATTTCTGCATTTACAAAAGGATAATACTTACTGATATTTATTGATGGCTTTATCAATTAATGAATAAGAGGTACATGAAAAGAATATTTGTTCCCCAAAATATTGATTTTAGATGATGATATATGTTTATAACTTCTAATGAAATATTTCGTAGTTAATATCTAACTTGTAAGAGAATGGTGTTTGTTTTTTTAAGTTACAGAGTCTTGCTCTGTCACCATCCAGGCTGGAGTGCAGCAGCATAGTCATAGCTCACTGCAGCCTCAATCTTCTGGGCTCAAGTGATCCTCCCATTTGAGCCTCCTGAGTAGTTGGAATTATAGGCATGAGACCCTGTACCTCGCTAGGAGAGCACATTCTCGTGTGTGTGTGTTATGATACATATGTGTAGCATATATACTTACAGGGTATACTTCCAGGTGTGGCATTTCTGGGTCATAGAGTACATTTATGTTCAACTTCATTAATACCAAAGTGTTTTCCAAAATAGTAGTAAGCAGTTTATAATTCCACCAGCAGGACATGACAATGACTTATTGCTCTGTGTCTTAGCCAACAATTGAGTATCTCATTGTTCTTTTAATTTCTATTTCCCTAATTACCAAAGAGGCTAAGTGTCCTTCCATATTTTTATGAGCCATTTATCTTTCTTTTTAGGTAAAAATATGCTGTCTTTTTTTTTTTTTTTTTTTTTTTTGCTTTGTCTGTTTTCTATTGGATCATCTTTTTCTAATTGATTTATGGGAGTTCTTAATATTAATATATGCCAGATATTAATCATTTCTTATATATGTTGCAAATATTTTCTATAGTTTTAAACCTCTTTAAAATATCTTTTGTTGTACCAAAATTCTTTTCTTTTTTTTGAGGCAAACGTCTCACTCTGCTGCACAGGCTAGAGTGCAATGAAGTCATAGCTCACAGCAACCTCAAACTCTTCCCCTTGAGCAATCTTCTTGCTTCAGCTTACGAGTAGCTGGGATTATACGCGTGTGCCACTACACCTGCCTACCTTTTCTATTTTTGGTGTAGATAAGAGGTTTCACACTTGCTTGGGCTGGTTTGGAAATCTTGAACTCAGGCAATCCACTTGCCTCGGCCTCCCAGAGTGCTGTGATTACAGGCATGAGCCACCATGCCTGGCTGGTGTACCAAAATTCTTAATTTTGAGGTTTAAATTTTTTCATTTTTCTTTATGGTTAGTACTTTATTTATTTATTTATTTTTTTGAGACAGAGTCTCACTTTGTCGCCCTCACAGCAACCTCAAACTCTTGGGCTTAAGCAAGTCTATTGCCTCAGCCTCTTAAGTAGCTAGGACTACAGGCGCCTGCCATAGTGCCCAGCTATTTTTTGGTTGTAGTTGTCATTGTTGTTTGGCAGACCGGGGCTGGATTTGAACCTGCCAGCTGGCACCCTAGCCGCTGAGCTACAGGTACCAAGCTGGTTAGTCCTTTTAATGTGTTTTTTTTTATAAATACTTCCCAATGCTTAAATTATTTACATATTTCCATATATTCCCTTCTGAAAGTGTAAATGTTTTGACTTTCACATTTAAATTCTTAATGCATCTGGAATTTTGTGTATAAGAGATACAATTTTACTTTCTCTAGTACCTTTACACATTTCTTGATAATTGCTTTCTGTTCCCACTAATCTGCAGGCCATTTCCATTGTATATCAGCTTTCTGTGTATGTATAGGCTCATTTCTGAACTCTGTTCCACAGCCAAAATTACAATCTTAGTTAATACAACTTTAAAATAACTTTTGAAATCTACTAGGTCAAGTTTCTTAGACTTCTACTAACCAACCTGTTTTTCTTCTATAGCAATTCCTTGACTTTCTTGCCATATTCTTTCCATATACAGTAAATCTTAAAATCAGCTTCTTAAGTTCTGTGAGAAAACTCGATGGGATTTTAGGATACAGATTGAGTATTCCTTTTCCAAAATACTTGGGACCCAGGAGTGTTTTAGATTTTGGATTTTTTTAGAGTTTACAATATTAGCATTAAATTGATTGAGTATTCTAAACCTCCAAATCTGAAATCTGAAATGCTTCAATGAGTGGTGTTTTTTTGGGGTTTTTTTTGAGGGTCATGTTCATGCTTGAAAAGTTTGGATTTTGGAGCACTTTGGGTTTTCAGATTTGGAGTTTGTGATGCTCAACTTGTAATTGCATTGGTTCTATAGAATGCTTTTGGAGAGGTATTGACACTCTTAAGACAATTTATTTTATTATTGGTGAACATGATACTTCTCTATATTTGTTTAGATCTTTAATCGTTTAATAACATTTTCTTCATAAAGATCTTGAATGTATTTAGTACACTGTTATTTTATGTAATTGAGTTATAATTAAATTTTGTATTTTTGGTTATTGTAAATGGTATCTTTTAAAAAAGTGACCCTAACATTCCTAAAATGTATACATGGAGTTGGCTTTTGTGTAGTGATTGTATTCTTTTTAATTCCAGCAATTTATAAATATATGGATTCTTTGGGGTTTTCTATAAAGACAATTGATATAAATTAATGCGCTTTTATTTCTTTCTTATAAATTTGTCTATATTGTTTGTTTATGTGTTTGTCTGTGTGTCTTGCTGGTGTTTTCATATACAGTGGACAGAACCTTCAGTAAGTATTAGAAATGGAAATAATAAGACATCCTTGCAGAGTTACTGATTTTGTAGAAAATTATTTTAATGTTTCATCACTGAACACGATATTTGCCATAGGTTTATTATAGACATTCTTTATAAAGTGCAGGATGTTCTTTTCTGTTTCTGGCTTACCAAGTTTTTTTCATGAATTCTGATTGAATCTTATTGAATGCTTTTCCAAATTCTCAAGTCTTTAGTAAATTAAATTAATAGATTTTTCTGGTGTTAAATTAACCATGTGTTTATGAAACAAACTTTTAAATTATATTATTGGATTTAATGTGACAATATTTGGTTTAGTACATTTTACATTTATTATTGTGAATGAAATTGATTTGTAATTATTTTTTTTTTAAATTTTAAGTAAATTTGCTTTAGGTTGTAATTGTGCTTTTTTATGTTGATTTTGTCTAGGTTTGACATTAAGGTTGTACTAACTTCATAAAACGAATTTGGGGCAAGATTTATTCTTTTTCTTTTGTTTCTTATTAAACTATTTGTGCTTTATGTTTTCTTGGTGGGATTTTGGTTTTTTGAATGATTGATTTGCTTTCTTCCATGGTTATAGGAACATTTAGCTTCTCTGTTTCTTTAGTTTGTTTTAGGATTTATATTATTGTATAATTTGTCTATTTCATTTAAGTGTACAGGTATTTTCTCAGAAGTAGATGTAATTACCGGTTGATTCTCTTAGGCACTTTTTAAATCTTTTAAGTATATTTATAAACAAAAGACTCTGAAATCCTCTGACTTCCTTGATCTTAGTGCTTTATCTTTTTAATGTTGTAGCTGTTTCATGGTTTATTTCCAGAGATTGAACCAGCTTTGGAGGAGGATGTTTAATCTATAAAAATTCCTGTTAATGGTAATCTTTTTTCTTAAGTGTTATTCTGGGAGTGTAATAAATATTTAAAAATTATGTATTTAGTTTTAAATTTCTACTGGATAAATGGGTTGGACTGATCTTCATCCAAAATTAGGACCAAATCCAAACCATTTTGATGATTTAGAAAAGTTAGTTAATATTTTCCTTTATTTCACTTCAACTGTCATAGCCTGTGAACATTATGAAGTTTTCCCATAATCATTTAATTATGGAGATAGTTTACTCTGATGTGCAGTGGATCATAGTAGATTTCTTTCTCATTGTTGCTGAAAAGGAAATGTCTCAAGTGGTAGAAAGAAACTTTAAAGAAAAAAATACTGTCAGATGGGCTTGGATGCTTCAGAAAACCTTGCAAAGGCAAAAGTTTATGTCAAATGTGATCTTCATTTTCTGAACTACTACTAACACTACCTATTTATAAATCACTTTATTAAATTTTTTCCCTCCAATTAACATATCTTTGCTATGTTTTGCCAATAAATTCACTGCAAATGAAATGACAATTGATCATTAGTTTACTGAAAATCAGGAATTACTTAATGGCTAATTTTATAAATGTAAATGCCAATGTTGCTATTTATATTATCAAAAGATATAAGAAACCTTAAAATTGCTTCTCAGATTTCTATAGTGAGCAACCCATATACTTCTTAGATTCTGCCATTAACATTTTATTTCTATTCCTCTATTCTTTCATCACTTTATTAGACATCTTATTCTTACAACACATTTCAAAGTGTATTATATATCTCGGTATATTTTTCATGAAATACTTCAACATGCATATCACCTGGAATTTAATACTAATTTACAGATTTTTCTTTTGAGGTAAAATATATAAGAAATGAAATGTATAAACCATAAGTGAACATTTGCTGAGTTTAAACATTGTATACACCTATGTAACCCAATCACCTTTCAAGATATAAGACATTGCCATCTTCCCAGAAAGTTATGTCTTGCCTGTTTACAGTTTATTTATACTATCATTTCTCCTCTCTTCCTATTACCCCAACCCTCTGGTCTGAGGCAATTGCTGTCTAATTTTTTCCACTGTAAATTATTTTTGCCTGTTCTGGAAGCATACATTATGTAGTTTTTTTGCATACATTATGTAGTTTTTTTTAATGCAAGGCCTATTTCACTCACCAGATTTGATATTCATCCATGATGTTGTGTGAATCAGTAATTCCTTTATTTATTATCATTGTATAAATAAACCACAGTTGGTTTATTTTTCTTTTGACAGATTTTTGAATTGTATACAGTTTTTTGCTATTATGAATAAGGCTGCTGTGTACATTCTTGTGCAAGTCTGTGGACATGCATTTTTATTTCTCTTCAGTGAATACATGGGAATGGAATTGCCAGGTTTTAAGGTAAATGTATGTGTAATTTTATAATTGTCAGATTATGTTCGAAAGTTGTTGTACCATTTTACACTTCAACCAAGAATATATTGGCTGAGATTTGGTTGCTCCACATCATTGCCAGCATTTGGTTTTTCATTTTGATAGAGCCTGATGTATCAGTTCTTTTCTTTAAGATTATTGCTTCCTATGTCCTAAGAAACCCTTACTTACCTCTAAGACATGAAGATATTCTCCCGCAGTTATTGTACATGCTTTATGGTTTTAGATATTGCATTGAAGTCTATGTGCTCTTCAAATTAGTTTTTGTATGAGTTAGAGATTAAGTTTCTTCTTTTCCCATGCATAGCCACCTTTTTCAGTACCATTTTCTTTGGTCCTTTGTCTTTTTTGGTGCATTTGTCAAAAATTAAATGACTAATAGCCCAGACCTATTTTGGGGTTCTCTGATTTGTTCATTGATGTTTTTCTTAATCCTTGTTGCAATACCACATTATCTTGATCCAGAAAGAAAGAAAACATGAGTTATTAATATCAGGATTGAAAAAGGAGACATTACTACAAATCTTATAGTCAAGAAAAATAAGTGAAAATTAAGAGCAACTTTTTACAAATAAAATTGACAATAGATGCATTGGGTCAAGAATTAGTAAACTTCATGGCTGGGAAAAATCAACATTGTTAAAATGTCTATACTTCCCAAAGCAATTTACCAATTCAACACCATCCCTATTAAAATACCAACATCCTATTTTCAAGACTTGGAAAACATGATTCTGCATTTTTTATGGAACCAGAAAAATTCCTGTATAGCTAAGGCAGTTCTTAGTAATAAAAACAAAGCTGGAGGTATCACCATAACAGATTTTAGTCTGTACTACAAGGCTATAGTGGTAAAGACAGCATGGTACTGGCATAAAAATAAGAGACATAGACATTTGGAATCGAACAGAAAACCAGGAAATGAAACCAGCAACTTACAGCCACCTAATCTTTGATAAACCAAACAAGAATGTTTGTTTGGGGGGAAAGCCACTGGGGGAAAAGACTCCCTATTCAATAAATGGTGGTAGGAGAACTGGATATCCACATGTAAAAGACTGAAACTGGACCCACACCTTTCTCCACTCACAAAGATTGATTCAAGATGGATAAAGGACTTAAATTTAAGGCATGAAACAATAAAAATCCTCAAAGAAAGAATAGGAGAAACACTGGAAGATACTGGCCTGGGGAAAGACTTTATGAAGAAGACTGCCATGGCAATAGCAACAACAGCAACAATAAACAAAGGGGATTTAATTAAATTGAAAAGCTTCTATACGGCCAAGGAGACAACAGCCAAAGCAAATAGACAACCTATCCAATGGGAAAGGATATTTGCATATTTTGAATCAGACAAAAGCTTAATAACTAGGATCTATACAGAACTTCAATTAATCCATAAGAAAAAAACCAACAATCCCATACATCATTGGGGAAGAGAGATGAACAGAACCTTCTCTAAAGAAGACAGACGAATGGCTAGTAAATACATGAAAAAAATGCTCAGCCTTAATTATTAGGGAAATGCAAATTAAAACAACCCTGAGATGTCATCTAAGCCCAGCAAGAATGGCCTATATCACAAAATCTCAAAACTGCAGATGCTGGTGCAGATGTGGAGAGAAAGGAACACTTTTACACTGCTGGTGAGACTGCAAACTAATACAACCTTTTTGGAAGGAAATACAGAGAAACCTCAAAGCACTCAAGCTAGACCTCCCATCTGATCCTGCAATCCCATTATTGGGCATCTATCCAGAAGGAAAAAGACCCTTTTATTATAAAGATACTTGTACTAGGCTCTTTATTGCAGCCCAAATTACAATCACTAAAATGTGGAAACAACCTAAATGCCCTTCAACCCAGGAATGGATTGGCAAGTTGTGGTATATGTATACCATGGAATATTATTCAGCTATTAAAAAAATGGAGATTTTGCAGCATTTGTACTAACCTGGGTGGAGGTGGAACACATTATCCTTAGTGAAGCATCACAGGAATGGAGAAGTATGAATCCTATGTATTCAACTTTGATATGAGGGCAATTAATAACAATGACATGGTGGGGCAAGGGGGAAGGGGCGAGCAGACAGAGAAAGAGGGAGGGGGGAGGGTAAGGAAAAGAAAAAAAAAGGAAGAAAGAAAATAGTGACTAATTCTCACATAAATTGGATTCGATTTTGACTAAAGTACATTACTTAAACATTAATTTTTACTTCAACTTGTTAATATGTTGTTCAGGATACAGGATACTGCATCCTCATTTAAAAGTGTTTGTA
>CAUYPK010076820.1:0-10080 GCA_963574355.1 Loris lydekkerianus
TAACTATTATTCTTCACCGCCCTCCATAGCACCAATGACGGGTAAGATTCCCAAAGTTGGGACAACCTAAGACAGGATATGGAGAGGCTGCATGGTGGATTACATTCATAGTACCCAATGATGGGTAAGATCACTCTGCATTCAGTCAACCTAAGACAGGGACCAAACCATTGATGTTTGTATCCCCATGACAGGTAAGACTGAAACTGCAAGAGCAGGCAACCTAAGACAGGGGCTATGTTTTTCCGCCATACAAAAAACAAATGAAGGAATTGTTGGGCCCTGCCATGTGCCTGAGGCCTAGTGCAACTTCCCGAGGCTGACTAGAAGTAGATCCATCGAGCTACTTCCACGTAGCAATGACTCAGCAAGGCCTGGCCTGAAACTGCCTCTACCTAGATACAGCCAATGTGGTACCATGTCACTGGCCTGACCCTGTCACGCACCTCTTCCCCCGCCTTCTTTCCCCGCCCCTTCTCCACAATTAAAAAAAAAAGAAAGAAAGAAAGAAAGAAAAGAAAAGAAAAGAAACGGCTGTCAGATTATAAAATTCTAAAATTTAATGTCTTATTTTTCATACATTGTAATGAAAAACATGATCTTTGACTCAGACACCTGTAGAAATTACTATAATATGTGTAGAAACCAATGTTACACATTGGCAAATGTATTTTCTTAATACATTTTAATTTTCTTATCTTTGTGTGTTGCTTACTTGTTAAGCAGTCTTCTAAAATAAGAATGATAAACCCTTTGTAAACTTGAAACTAATTTCAAAGAATCAACCATGTTTACAAGGCCAGTAATTCATGGCATGGGGCAAATCTTACATTGAAGCTTCTTTCCTTTTTTGGTGATATGTTACTGTAGAAACATTCAAGAATTTCGTGAGCTTAAACAACATACCAAATGAGACAGAAATAAGTGTTCTCCCTGGCACTCCTACTTTTAAAATGAGTTAAAGCCATCTAAATTTGCTCATTTTATTGCCACATAAAACATCAAGCAGATTGTATCAACAGAGGCTTAATAGTAAGAAGCAGAAAGGCTGAGGTTTTGAAGATGTTGAAGTGAGAAAAAGTTAGAAATGTAAACCAATAAGGAAAACAACTAGGATAATGCACATCCTGAAGGTTGCAAGGTGGGTCTCCTGACGCATTCTTGGAGGGCCACTGTGGCAATGGTGTATGAGGTCATGTTTTTTTTCTATAAAGGCTATCATTTGGTGTAATTATCAACAAAATGATTTTAAAGGTAACAGAAAACAACTTCTATTCTCCACAGTGTCTCCATCTAATACTTCAGAGTGAAATAGACTTTAGCTTTCTCCATATTTCACTATATTTAAAAACTTTGTAAAAAAGCAACAGATAAAAAGAATAAAACACCCATCATCTCACATTATTTTTGTCATATTGTTTTACTAGTTTTAGATATTGATACCTAATATATCCATAAGCACACTTATTTTTTGTGCAAATGTTTATTTCATGCTTATATATCTGATTTGGGGAATTAAAATTGTGAATTAAACAGACACAAACACTGTAGCTGAAGAGGTTATGATCTAGTGAAAAGCATACGCAGCAAGGAAGTGATAGCACAACTTAGTAATTGCAATTAGAAGTTATAGAAGTTATAATGGTCAGTTTCCCACATTCCTCCCTTATATTTTTAAATAATCTTACTTATGTCTGGCTATTTTTCCAGCAGGTTAATAATGTATGATGTAATCATATAGCCAACCCACACCCTCAACTCTGTATGCAGTTTTTTCTAATAATGAGGAACCTGAAATTGATTGGGAGTAACAGACATCAGTCAAAGGTACCAACTCTGTACCAACTTCATCCCTATTAGAATTTAATATGCCAGACAATGGAGACATCACTAAGTCCTATTCTCACCAGTGTGCAATAATGCATCCATCCAGAAGGAGAAGAGGGATCCCCAGTCTGTGCTTAAGAAGGGAGAAAGAGATGGCATTCCTTCCCAGCATTCCACCTTGGAAAACTCATTGACATTCTCTAAAACTACGTCATAAGCTGAGTTACCTTAGAGAGAATTGTAAACAGTACTACAATTTCATCTATATGCTTTACTAGAGAGAATGGGAAGGTGTGTGAAGAAGTCTACCTTGAAAGTGAGAGTCTATTACAGGGTCCCCTTTTCACTTATTTTCATTTGATCTCTAGTAATAACTGTATGGATCGGGTATATCCATCCTCAGTTTCCAAAGGCCTAAATTAGGCTAAGATGTTAAAACAATTGTCCAACATAATAAGGGTAAAAATGAAACCTCTTGTATATCTTATTCAACTCTACTTGAGGACCACGATATCATCGATATGTACTTGAAAATTACCTGTAGGCCAATTGACAATAAATTCATTTTTCTCTCCACAATAAGAGAGAACTTGTTTTTATTTCTAGTCAGCAGATTTCAAAACTGTAGTAAGGGCTGTACCATTAAAGTGATTCATAAAATTATTAGCAAAATCTATTGGCAATAATTTATTCCACAAATTTTTGTTGTGTTTGTTTCTACATCTGGGTTCTTAAGAGATGAAAGGGAAGCTACTCTAAAATCTGCAGTGTGGAAATCATCATTGATGATTGGTTGTGGGACATAATTAATAAATAACAAGTAATAATAATATGTTATTTGTGCTTTGGTAGGTAATGCGCTTTCACCTAAACTAGAATATTTTAAGACTGTTTATGGATATACCTGCAGAGTATTTTATTAATAATAGGAATTAATACAAAGAACCTCGTGTGTATGTATATATACATTTATAAATATGAATATATTATTAGAAATAATATATATTAATAAGCTAATGTTTGAAGACAACATGGTTTAAAATATATTCTCTTTTAACAAAGAGCCCAGTAGCTGTCATGTTAAGATCTTACAGGTTTTTTTAAAGATTACATTTTTCTTAATAGTAATTAAAACTGTTAATGTTCCAAATGTTACATACAGATATAATGTGTAGCAGGCAGAGCAGCAGGAAAGAAAGTAAACACCACAATGATTGCAAGAATAAATATAGATTTGGAATTAAATAAAATTATTTTATATAAAGGCATAAGGAATTATTTCTTCCATAAATTATGTTAGAGCAATTGTCAAGCCATTGAAGAAAGAAGTAGTATTCTTATACTGTAAAATTTCTCAGAGTTATTAAAAATGTAGTCTAAAAAAAATACTATGAAAATGCCAAAGAATAACATGAGTGATTATGTACTCTTCAGGCATTTTGGGGGGGGGGGTTGTTTGTTTGTTTCAGACAGAGTCTCAAGCTGTCGCCCCTGGTAGAGTGCTGCGACATCACAGCTCACAGCAACCTCCAACTCCCTGGCTCAAGCGATTCTCCTGCCTTTGCCTCCCAAGTAGCTGGGACTACAGACCCCCACCACAACACCCAGCTATTTTGGGGTTGCAGCTGTCATTGTTGTTTGGCGGGCCTGGGCTGCATTCAAACCCGCCAGCTCAGGTGTATGTGGCTGTCGCCTTAGCCACTTGAGCCACAGGTGCCGAGCCAGGTATCTGTTTTATAAATATTCTTTTAAAAGATAGATATGAGAAAGGATGAGCTAAACCAGAGCTCAGGCTGGTTTGGCTGCTGTTTGAGGTAAGAGTGTGTGAATGCAGCCCTGCCTGCTCTCACTTCATTCCTCACAGACGTGTCTGCAGCTTGATGGGAAATCATACTGATCCAACTATGAAGCACCCCAGGCCAGATGTGCAGAATCTGCCCTCCTGACTTCAGTGGTGAGTGGCTTGGAGCAAGGGCACATGAAAAGTCAAGGTTCCTCCTTATGACCCATTTCCTTGCTGAAACACAGATCTGCACACTCACATTTATTACTATGTCATGGCCTCCTACAAGGGAAATAATGATATATTAAAACAGACAAGACATTTAAAAATCTTGCAAATATTCAATACTTTATAAGGATGATATTTGGAGGTATTTATAAAGTCTCTGTGCATATCAAGTTTTTTATTTCAGAATAATATGAGGGTACAGATGATTAGGTTACGATGCTTGCATTGTTAGGTAAAGTCCCTGTTGTAGTTGTGTCTCACACCCAGGAGATGTGCCATATACACTTTGCCCATTAGGTGGGAACACACTGATCCCCCTCCCTCCTCTCCTCCCATCCCTCCCAATGTGAATTGAATGAATTTTTCTCTTGTGTGGATGTGTATTATTAGTTCATCTACTGGCTTCATAATAGTATTGAGTACATTGGATAATTGTTTTTCCATTCTTGTGATACTTTACTAAAAATAATGTGTCTCTTCTCCATCCAGGTTAATACAAAAGATATAAAGTCTCCATCTTTCCATGGCTGAATAGTATTCCATGGTATCTATATATAATAATTTATTAATCCATTCATGAGTTAATGGGCACTTGGGTTGTTTCCACATCTTAGTGATTATAAATTAAGTCATAATAAACAATCTAGTGCAGATTTCCTTGTGGTAAAATGATTTTTTTCTTGAGACAGAGTGTCACTCTTTCACCCTGGGTGGAGTGTTATGGCATCATAGTTCATAGCAACTTCAAAGTCTTGGGCTCTCGTGTTCCTCTGGTCTCACCCTTTGAAGTATCTGGAACTTCAGGCACCCACCTTAACACCCAGCTAGTTTTGCTTTTTTTAGTAGAGATAAGGTCTCACTCTTTCTCAGGCTGGTCTCAAACTCATAAGCTCAAGCAATCCACCCCCACCCCCCTTAGCCTTCTGAAGTGCTAAGATTATAGGTATGAGCCACTAAGCCCAGCTGCATATCTAGTTTTAAGGATAAAATAAGCCCCTCCATAATCAACGAAATCTTTTGAATAAATGAATTGATGGATGCATTTGTTGTATATGGGACAATATGACCAAATGATGTAAGTTGAATAAAAAAACTTCTTGGGAGAACTGGTCTTAAAGAAAGAACCAGAAAGAACTTATATGACCTTCTAAAACAATAGGTTCTAAGACAAATATAAATCATTAGGATTAGCAAGGGTGACCTCAAATCTCAGAGTCCAACAGTCCTTGATTTGAATCTCCAATGTCGCTAGTCTTAGACAATTCCATCAAGGTATTTGAGTCACAATTCTAACTTGTAAGAAGGGAAAAATAAAGTACTTAACTAAGTAATTGGGGGAATTCAGATCATAAAGGCGATTAGTACAACAACTTTATTATTAGTATTAGTATGCAAATAATCTTTGTATCCTATTTCTTAATTCCATTTTCAATAAAAAGGATTTAAGGCTCTCTCTAGAAAGAAAATATCAGAATATTAATGCTGCCTTTCAGAATGGGAGTCAGCCTTTTCCTTCCTGTTCTTATTGTTCTCACATTCCTAAAATCCAAAAAGAATAAGACAGTAATAAATTTGGTAGTGCATGTTCTCATATATCACTAATACCTTTGATATAATTTATTTGCTTCAAACAGTCACAAAAGTAATCACCTAAATCATGAAGTAATTATTTCCATGAAAATTGACTATGGTTAAAAATGTAGTTGATGTAAATGATACTTACTAAGCTATTCATAAGAGCACATTGTTTTTAAAAAGTAATAATATTGCTAGTCGGGAGGCTGAGGCAAGGGGATCACTTGAGCCCAAGAGTTTGAAGTTGCTGTGAGCTATGATGCCATAACACTCCACCCAGGGTGACAGAGTGACACTCTGTCTCAAAAAAAAAAAAAAAAAAAAGTATATATATTTATTTTGGTTATGAGGTTAAGAAAGCATTCTCATTTTTCTCATCCAACTGCAAAATCTTATGAATACACATAGAGATAGTCATTTTTATAGTGAATTCTAACATTTTTTTCCTCAAATCAAAACACACCCAATGTCTTTGTTCAATGTCACCTGTATTTGCATAATTGAAAATCCATGCAGTGGTATTCGTACCATTTGAATACCTAATGGGGATACAGGTTTATTATGTTCAAAAGGAATTTTTGTTTTTCCTAAAACCTGTTCTTTCCTCAGTCCTTCTTATCTCAGAGAAGGACACCATCATTCAAGCAGTTTCTACAGCCACAAATCTCGTAGTCAACCTTGATCCCTCTCTTTTGTTCCCTTAGCCTCTAAGTTACAAGCAAGATCTGTGGACTGTAATTCACAATATATTTTTAGTCAGTCCGATCTTTCTCTCCTCCTGTGCTTCCAAGGTACTATGAATAGCATCTGGGATTTGGCTACTGCAGTCACTTTCTAACTGGTCTGTCTGCTTCACTCTCTCCAATGCAATGAATGTTTCTCATTGCAGTCCAAATTATGTATTGAAATATAGATTATATTCTGATAATAAATACTTATTTGGAGCTTCCTATGTAAAATACACAGTTACATGATTATACTTTTAAAAATTGTATTTCAGAACCACATTGTCATTAGATACCATTTTGCACATACGTATGGGGAAGCTGAACCATGTAAAAGTTGGACTTAGTAGCTGCTCAGATTAAACAGCCATTATTTCAAAGTCAGGCAGTCGAACCCCAGGTTTTATACCACGAAGCTCTATGCTTGCAACCCATTAGCATACCATTCTCCTCCTTAAAATTCTTCAATGGCTTTCCTCACACTTTCAATAGAATTCAATCCTCACAAGAGTGTAATGAAGTGAGCATGTCTTGCCACTGCCAAGTCCACACAAAGGTCTCATAATTTCTTGTAACAGTACAAGCATCTCTTTTTAACTAAAAAGAGGACATACTTAAACATTTTAACAAGCAACGTAATAATCAACCTTATAATACTCAATTTTGCTATCTTTAGATATGTAAGTTGCTATTTAGCATATTATGTGCTATTTTAATGTTCTATTTAAATAAAAACTGCATGTGGGGCACACACAGAGACACCCCACATGCCATCTTAAGGCTTAAAAGAGGTTTACTTCCACCCTGACCCTGATCGCCTCCCTCCATCTCCATAACAGACTTTACACAAATTCTTCAAACATGAGTGATTTCTAGAGCAACTCCTACAGTTTAAGGAAAGACTCCTGGATTTATCATCATTTTCAATAGACCCAGTAATTCCATTATTGTGCTGGAGGACCTTTAATCCAGTAGAGTTTAATTTCAGAAGAGTGAAGTTAACCCAATTGTGTACAGCTGAAGCCTGGGTAAACTACAGCACTCTCCAAGGTGCTGCCAGAGATATCTCTCTCTCGTATCTGCTCATCTCAGACAATAAAAATTGACATTTGTTTGGCCCCTTGAAGATGTTTTAAATCCTACTAACTTGATTTAACATTAAAGGTACTCTCCCCGTTGCTTTGAATTCTGGCTTATTCATTTTGTTCATAAATAGCTCATCAGTCTACTTCTTAATTCTATGAAATTTATTGCATAAATAATTTATAAAGAATACTAAAAATACTAGAAGAACCATTATGCATAAGACTAGAAATCTATTCTGAATAAATGTACACTAAAGTACATGTGATAATATATCCACACAAATAATTGTATTTTGAATGAAGATGTCATTAAGTTAAGAAAAAGAAAAGAGCAATATACAAAATGTGTGGGGCTATGTGAGAATAATGTCAGGAGGTGAAATGGTGGAAAATTGTGTGCATAGGTTTACACATTCTATTTGATATTTTTGTATGTTTTTATTTTTAACATCTTTAATAATTTCTGAAGAAGCAATAAATCCTTAAAAACAGATACTGTATATTTATGTGAAATATGGAGTACACCCACTATGAAGGAAAGCTCATATACTTTGATAACCTATTAAGTACTTCACTTTTTTAAATAATCAAATCATTCTCTTAATTTTTATTCTTAAGACCTGAATATTAGATATTGTTCTATCACTTATTGCCTGCATGACTCTGTTGATCTCTCAAGTTTTCTTATCTTTATATTGAAAAAGTTGGCCTTGTAATCCACTGATTCCATGCTGATTTAGAGGACCTACAGTGCTCTGATTTAAAGTGTGTTCTGTAATTATTCCTCTTAATAATATTGCCATTGGGGCAATGCCTGTGGCTCAGTGGGTAGGGCGCTGGCCCCATATACCAAGGGTGGTGGGTTCGAAACTGGCCCCAGCTAAACTGCAACAACAACAACAAAAAAATAGCTGGGCATTGTGGCGGGCGCCTAGAGTCCCAGCTACTGGGGAAGCTGAGGCAGGGAAGTTAAGCCCAGGAGTTGGAGGTTGCTGTGAGCTGTGATGCCATGGCACTTTACCAAGGGCAATAAAGTGCCCTAAATAATAATGATAATAATAATAATAATATTGCCATTCATACAAGATGATGTCTGACAGATCACCAGAGACACATGGAGTTTTTAAAGTTCAAATATATTTCAAACTTTAATTTTTTAAATACATATCCAAATATTGCAATAAATGTTTAAATAGTAAAAAAAATTCATTATTTTATATGTATTACCCAGAAGTTTAGAAAATAACAATGTGATCAAATTTTTACTGAAATTGTAATTTTTAATTCTATCAAAGATAAATTATTTATCAAATATATGCCACTTATAAAATACTGGAATATATGATGCAAGTTATGGCAAATGAATCACTCCTTCCTAGATTTTTTAAAATTGTGATTAAGAGATTGTAGAAATAATCATTGTCCCCATAGAAGTTTCTCAGAGTCTTTTTTCCCAGAATTAGTCAGCATCCTTGAAAGTCACTTGTGCTGTCACTGTTATAAGAAAATATCACACCCAAGGTGGCTTAAACAAGAGAAATTTGTTTCTTTTGGAATCAATTTTGAAACAATTCTGGAGGCTGGAATTCCAAGATCAAGGTATTGACAGGTTTACCTCATTCTCTCCCCTTGTGTTCAGATGGCAACCTTCTTATTGTATTGCCACCTGGTCTTTCCTGTCTGTGCACATACTTTTTGATGTCTCTTTGTGGGTGTCAAAGCCTTCTTCTTATAAGAGTCACATTCAAATTGAGCTAAGGCCCATCCTAATGGCCTCATTTTTTTTTTTTTTTTTTTTTTTTTTTTTTTTTTTCCATTTAGTCACCTCTTTAGAAACCTCCAAATACAGTCACATTGTCAGGTACTGAAAGTTAAGCCTTCAGTATACAAATTTTATGGTAAAACAATTCAGCCATAAAACAAGTGGGAAAGGCATGGAAGGGGCCTCAACATTCAGCAGATAAATGTTCCATCAGATGCCCAGTTTCCAGAATGTGTCTCCACCCTCAGGTCTGTTTGTTGCTTCCAGGAGCAGCTGTGCTTTTCTCATTCTGGAGAAGCTACACTCCAGGTTTCTGCTTGTGTGAGCTCTGCTGCCCAGTGTGGAAGAGTCTGGAGATTCCGCCTTAGTTTCGTACTAATTTATTTTTAAACTATCATTTGATCAATCCTTCTTAATACCAGTTTTATTATCATCTTCAAAGTTACGAGTGTTATTAATTGTTGTGTATTCAGGTTATTATTTAAAAGAGTATAACAGATTACATTTTGGCTTTTCCCCTTTGGTCTTATAGATCATTTTCCTTAAGTCTACTGAGTCAAGAACATTTTGACCACCTACTTTTTAGCTTTTGAAATTTTACAACTCTTTTATCCTCTCCCATTCTCTTTGTTTTTGATTATTTGTTTGTTTGGCAAAAATCATTCCTCTATCTGACATTGGAGGGGGGGATTCTAGAGGGAATAAAGATTTATATTAAACCTGCCACCTTTAGTCAGAATTTATAAAATATTGAAGTGAGAATATTCTTTTCAAGTGAATATTATTTACAAAATGTAGATGCATTATAAAATATACATTTTTAATTTATTTATTTTTATTGTTAAATCATAGCTATGTACATTAGTGCAATCAAGGGGTACAATGTGCTGCTGTCATATACAATCTGAAGTATTCTCATCAAACTGTTCAGTGAAGCCTCCATAGCATTTTCTCAGTTACTGTATGTAGGCATTTGTATTCTGCATTTAGTAAGTTTCACCTGTACCCATTCTAAGATGCACCATAGATGTGGATGTTCTTATTTTAAAGAGCTTTCTGAGTTTGGCTGAATTGTTTTCCTAGTCATTAAAATGA